>OZ012609.1:25774150-26012348 GCA_963942555.1 Aleiodes leptofemur
TTTGTCACGGCACTACGAACCGTCAATTTATTTTCAACGTGCGAAAGCATTCGCCTCAAGGTTGAAAATACTCATCTTCTCTCTCTCTTCATCTCTATCTAATTTTGCTTGTCCTCTAAAATATACGAGAATAATTGTGTAATGTCTTTAAACGTGATGAAAGCGTTTTAACAGTGAAAATTTTCAAATTTAATGGTAATTTAATAGCTTGGATTGAGAAATGGCAATTGTTTCATTTTTAATTTTCCCGCTCGTTTGAGTTGTAGAAACTCATGGAAGAATCATCCTCAACTCTCCAGTTAAATCACTCACGATATAAAAAGTCCACAAGAAGAAAATGGAAAAAACTCGGGTTTTACGCTCTGGATGTAAATTTGCAATAAAATTGGCTAAATGTAATTATCCCGAAACGAAAAGACCCCAATTTAAAATTATATTTTGAAAATTTTCCCAGCGCTAATTTAATATGAAACTTTGATTTTCCGTTGTAGGATATTTCCCAGGTAAATTTCATTCACTCACTTGTAGAGAGGATAAATTATTTATTAAATACAAAGAGGAGACTTTACGGTTCTAACTAACACTTCAGTTGACACGTGAAAATTTCATCAGCCACTTTTTCATTCACTGAGTTTTAATCAATTTCAAGTGAATTTTAAACTCATTCAATGAGTAGAAAAGAAGACAATTTAATTACTGTAGATCATTTCAGAAATTATGAAGGAAACTAAATGAATTAAAAAATTAAATTCATTCAGAGTTTGTTGATTGATCTCTTCTCTCACTCTAATTTTCTTTGCATCAATATATGAGGAGAATTTTGATAATTTTTTAAAAATTATTTGTCAGAACTATGAAGACGAAATGATTAGAAAGAATTTCGTCACTTCAAGTTAATTAACAAATAAGTGTCGGCACGATTGTCAAGTAAAACTAAAGTAGAAGAGATGCTTAATCATGTTTTTTTTTTTTTTACTTTATTTTTTTCTTTTCTCTCTTTTCCTCCCTTTTCCGAGATCATTCTTTCAAGTAGATAAGAGATGTTTAGTTGTTTGGGATCTTCATTGGACATAACTAAGCTACACATCTGTTCCTGTATACTACATTACTTTACTTGGGAGTGAAAATGTGAGTGAACATAATGTTAGGTCCAGTTACCACTCTCTCTGACCCCACACGTCTTTGACCCTAACCATTTCCTCCTCTTTTCCTGTTGAATGAAATTTTTATTATCTCTCATTTATTTATTTTTTTTCTCTCTGTTTTATTCTGCTTCAGAGAGAATTACATAAGAGTCCATTTGAAGTGAATAACATTATGGAGACGAGTAAATTTGCCAGAACGATACGGGTAAGTGTTTTAATCAACTAATTAATTACTAAAAATTGCTTCAATTTAATAATCAAGTAAGTTATACACTTTTATGGAATTTTGAGCTTATGATGAGAAATAAATGGCCAATGTTGAACGGAAAAATTTATCATAAATTCATTATTCAAGTGGTGTCTATTCGAAATTTCCCCAACTTTTTAACGATGCCATACAGAAAAGTTCCTCTGTAGTGTCAATTTTTCCGTACTTATGTATCATTAAAATTTTGTGCATCATCACCCTCTCTCGAGAATGAAAATACATTTCATTGTTTAAAACGAAGGGAAATAAAAAGTAGAAAAAAAAAAATGATGATAAAATAATTCAGAGGGACCGAGTGCATGTTTAAGAGCAGCTGGGTGTTACACACAAGAGCCCTAGTAGCAACAGCTGACATTCCATGGCTAAAATTCCTACTTTGTCGGCCATCTGTCACCTGAACTTGGTGTATGCGCGCGCGTGCGAGAGACCTCCACCCCGTACTACCAATTTTGACCCAAGTGCTTTCTTGTTCAAACTACCAGACCGTAAAAAAATTAACTTCAAATAAGAAGAGTATTAAATTCAAATTCTTTCACTGAAATAATTACGCAGATTCTTTGTAAAACTTGAAAATTCAAATAAATATGAAACTTTGGAGAGAAAAAAAACGCGAGATCTATATTTCATCGAATGGAATGAATAAAGAAATGCCTGGATAAAAAGTAAACAAAATTCCTAATGAAATCCATTAAAACTAATTTCCTTTCTTGTCGCCACTTCTTTGGAGAAAAAATCAACGCACAAAGACATAATAAATGACTCATTTCACTCACTCTAATAAATTAAATAAAACATTTACCAAGAAGAGAATGATTGATAAACAAAAAACATTTTTCTAAGATAATGAGGTGTTGAATGAGCCCATGACATCACACTGTAACTGAAGAAGTCACGTAGAGATTGTCTGACGCATTAATAAACAAAAGTAGTTTAAGCCCTCCTGAAAATTCAACAACGTATGTTCACTATCTGCATCACTCGTTCTCATTAGACATTTTTTGTTACACTCAAGCCTGCCACTTCAACATCGTAGGAAAAGTAAAATAAACTTGAAAAAAATAGTCATGCGCACAGTTTAAATAGGTCATTAGCCTCTCACTAGGTCCAACACACTCGAACAAAAGGGTATTTTACGAGCAAGGGTCATTTGGAGCTCGTTAAGGATCAGTTACGATTTTTCCTACGTATTTTCCTCTCATTTTTTTACCTTCCACATGCTTCTCTCTTCTCCCTTTCTATTTTTTTTCCAACTCTCTTTCTCTTTTTTCAATTTCTTTTTTTTTCTCCTCAACTATTCCACTGCACAAAACATACAATTACGTCACTCCTTTGATGCTGTAAAGAAGAAATAACGGAGTTTGTCCTACTTTTTTTTTTTTAGTTTAAATAGTCCCGTTTTGGAGAATTTGAAAAAAAAAACCTCTTGGAGTTTAATTGTTCCACTGAATTGTCTTGCATTGGATTTATTCCCAAATTATTAGATAAAATGCTCTTCTGTAATTTCCGAGTCCACATAATGGAAAATTTCTCGTTATTTTTAATCACTGATTCACGCGAATTGAATTCATAAATTGGATTCAAAGTAACTGACCTCGTAGAATAATCAATTGAGAACAACTAGCCCTTGTGATACCCAAAGCAAAGTCTAAAGAGTACCGAGGAGACCAGAGGAGTGGGAGAAGAAAAAAAAATATTAAAATACCAGACAGACGATCAACAGGTGTGATCGTTGTAATGAGAGAGGCCAAAGTCTTTCACTAAGCCAATTGCCTCATGTACATCAATTATCGCTTATATAATTTTCTTTTTCACTTTATGAGAACAGCAGAATCAATAAAGAAAAGGAATGAGTAAAAATTTTTTATTCACTCGATTCGTCCTTTTGAAACCTTTCACACGATAAAATCGATGTCTCGTGTCACTCAAAAGTGACTTTTTCGTGTTCACTTAACCACTGTATGAACACACATAAGCCATTGGTGACCTATTTTTAACGTTTCAAGTTGCTATATGTGTAGTCAAGCGTCAGCTTAACCATATATGTACACAAAAGACCCCAACAGCGACCAAAATCTCAGTTCATAAGTTTTTTTTTTTCCCCGATTTTTTCAACTTTTTTACGATTGAAAAGCTTCAGAAATAAAAGAGAACATGATTTTTCTCTCTCTTTCTCTCTTTGTGAGGTTTCAGGAAGTTTATAGTGTCGAGTTCGGAATTCCACGGATAGTAATTTGATAAAAAATTCTGAAAAGAAAAATCGATTGATTAATTTTCAGAATAATTTTAAATTTAAAATGTAAATTTAAAAAAAAGTTTTTGGTACTGTCAAATTAAAAATTCAAATGGGAATATCTGGAAAATCAGAAAATCATGAAAAAGTTGATTAACAGCTCACCAGTAATTCT
This sequence comes from Aleiodes leptofemur, assembly GCA_963942555.1. Lineage (NCBI taxonomy): Eukaryota > Metazoa > Arthropoda > Insecta > Hymenoptera > Braconidae > Aleiodes > Aleiodes leptofemur. The sequence continues at coordinate 25,777,969 of OZ012609.1, forward strand.
CTGAGAGAAAAAAAAAGAATATTCAATCAATTCCTTGACTGTCATAATAATCAGGAACAAAGTTTTAATTACAAGCTAAAATAAAAGTTTTCATTTCTGTAATTCAGTAAGAAAATGCATCAAACAATTTTTTAGAATTTGCAAATGGATGAAAAAGTTTTTTAGGTCATTAAAATTTTTAGAAAAAAAATTCTTCAACGTAATGTCGAAAATTTGCTGTCATATTTTTCCGTAAATTTCCGCCCTAAAAATTTTTTCTAAGCTGGCAGGAAGAAAAAATGAAAATAAAGAGGAAAGAAAAGATGATTCATGTTGGTTGATCGTGCTCCAGTTTCCCCGAAACAATGCTCTATAAAAATAGCAACAATGTTGAACGAAAAAAAAAAGCGAGTGTTTAAAAAAAAGCATGACTTCAAAACTGCCGGAACGTGAAAACTTCCGTACGATACCGTGGAATCTTTAATTAAGTCATTAAAAACCTAACGAGTCGTTTCCGAGAGTACTATCAAAACGATACGATACGATTGGTACGAGATTTTCTCACGGGAGGACTTTAACGAAGGGAATTCTGAATATAGAGTCTCACTAGAAACTCTGGTAAAAACTAGTATTATACGTTAACGTAACGATTAATTTCAAAATTTATTCGTTCATCTTGGAGAATATCGTGGGAAATATTATTATTTCTTCAAATAACCGAGAAAATATGAAATTTCGTCGGTAATTTTGGTTTACGTTGATAGAGGATCAGAGTGAGACTTTATGACGATGGCAAAAGGGAAAATACGAGGTGTAACGGCGACCCCTGGACGGTAGCACTAGTGAATTACGGATTTATAGACGATAATCCAAGCGTAGCGGTGGCTCAGTCAGATTTCGTGGCAAGCCGGCGATAGGTTATACCCGAGTGATTCTAAACCTGCGCATACGATCACGTATAGGAAAACCAATGGGCTAATTAGCCTGTGGTTTGCACGATACTCCACGCTTCCACGTCTCTTGGTCTTTCTCCTCAATGAGCCTTTTAACTCTCGGATACCTGATTCAAATCAATACCCAAGTTCAATTAGCTAATGAGCAGTAAATATTGTTGGAGCAACGTTAATTCCTATTGAATTTTCATATTTTTTTTCCTTGTTTTTCAATGAAAAATCATTCTCCCGAGAGAAACAAATGGAGAGGCACATGGGAAGTCTCCAGAGAACAATTGAGAGAGCCGAAAAAACTTGCAACTTGCAAAAGTTGAAGGAGGAGAAGGGAAAAAAAACAATTCTTTATTTAACGAAACGATGAAGAGCAAAAAAGTGTGTTCCTTCCGCGCCATTTCGCCTTTATACGCTTCCACGAATCTCTCAGCAAGTTCTTGCTATCTCGTCGTTATTATCATCATTATTATTATTGTTAAAGCCCCCCTTCTCCGGAATAAGGGGGGAAAAAAAAGAGGAGAAAAGAAAGAGTAGAATTTATATATACGTATGTTGAGGAGAGTATTTTGTGGGTACACAACAATTGTCCTTCTCCTCTGGAGCGTCCAGTTCTTGCCTTTCTCTCATTGTATCTCCCTGGTCCGTGTCCGGAGTTGCCCCCCTCTCTTACCCCACACCACACCGTACACTTCTATCTTTACTGTTTTCTTCGCTTACTCATCCCAAAGTCGTGCACGAGAATGCAGAGACAAGAAACTAAAAACCCCACCAACGGCTCTGTTTCTCCGTGCAAAATTTCACTAGGCAAAGGGTAAACGGGGGGGGAGGGCGACACAGAGTTCTGCTACTTCCGCTTTATGTCTCATACTTCACCTCCGTGGAGTTTCATTCGAATCTCTTGCTCTTGTATTTTTTTTTGTTTATTTATAAAGAGAAGAAAACGAAAGAAAGGAAAAGGAAAAATGAAGAAAAAAAAAAACGTGACAAGAAAAGAGAAAAAAGAAAATACCTGCAGTGGATTTTTTGATTTTTTTTTTGTTAATTCTCTCCTTTCAACAGGAAAATAAGATATATAGTCCTACATTTCTATTTAATTGTCAAGACATTTAGAAATAATTTAATTTTCAATTTCTCGAAATATCCAGCCACCATTTAAATGAAATTGAAAGAAAAAAAAAGGAAAGACTCGAAGAAAATTTACTTGATCTTAAATGTACCATAGCCAAAGTATCACAAACTTTTCTAATACAAAGCATCAATTCTATCCTTTCATCCCCTTACCCCTTCTACATATTCCTTTTCCCCCTCTCCACTCTATTTTCGTTTCACGAGCCAAAACTCAACTTTATCTCCTCTCATTTCCCGGTAATGAAACTTTCCGTCCCGAGTAAAACTGTTTTTCCTTTTCTCCTTTACTTCTCGCTCGCTCCTTCTCATTGCTCTCTCTCTCTCTCTCTCTCTTTTTTTTTATTCCTTGCTAGTATCCGCAATTTTAGTGGGTAAAGTAGTGCTGTAGACAGACGCTTCGCTCACATGTACAACACAGTACAAGGAAAATACGTGCTGCTGAGAGACTCTGAAAAACGCGAGAGCTTTACGATCGTCAATTTTATCGACGTTTTAACCAACTTCAAACCAAGCTCTGTATCTTTCATGCCAATCCAACCCACTACTACCCCAAGGGGGAGGATTCACACTGGATGTTTCTCTTTTTTTCAACCTCCTGCCTTATGATCCCGTAACCAGCAGCAGCAGGCACCTTTCAACTCTGCTCTATCATCTACTCATCGGTTGCTCTTTCTTCATCTACTAGTAATCTATTTTTACTTGTTTTATATCTCATCACTCGTGTAACGATTTCACGATGTACCTGAATCTATTACACAAAATAATGTTATCCTGACAGCAATTATCGTTCAATTTCCTTTCAAATATTACCTCTAGAAAGGTAAAATTATTTCCTCTTGATTGAGTTTACGCTTCATTGATTTCCCGAGAAAATTGAAAGAGACTTAGTCAATTTCATGAAAATTAGATTTTTCATTGTATCTTTTTCCAGTGCTCAATAGAAATCAATGATACAGAAATACAATCAGAGAAAAACGATCACAGCTTGCAGTTACAACCCAACTTGCTATGACAATTGGGACCGGGGACATATTTGAAAAGTTGGGTAATAAAGGGTTTATCCCTCAATTTTAAGTCAAAAAAGAAATTGAAAAAATCCTTCAATAATCTTCGCTGAAAATTCTCATCTTGTAAAGTTTACTCGAATTATTTCACTAATTCACATTCATCCCTGAATAAGTACGTTTAACCCAACTCGTTTAACAATTCATTTGATTTCTCAATGAAGCAATCATTGTAATTCCATCCAGGACTCTTGAAAAATCCAATCAACCACGGTATACACGTGAAATTCTCACTATTTTTACTATACAGAGTATCATTCGACTGAAAAAGAACTTACTGGGGGATGCATGCACGTTTCAAACCCCATGTGAATGCAGTACTTTCTCTAGCACCTTTCTTAGCAACTAAATTATTGATTTCCCAGTTGATTCATACGGAGTATTGTGAAAGAAATCAAGTAAAAATCGTAGGGGAGAAATCCCCTTGTTAGTATTGGTGGGCTTCATTTGAAAAATGAATTACGAGAATTCTCTATAATTGAAACTGGGAGAAAAAAATGTCATCATCAAACTTCAATCAATCATCATTCCTGTAATGAATAATTATGAGTAAAAACTAGAATATTGTTTAGAATTTTCAACGTAAATAACTTTTCTCTAATCAACCAAATAGAGATGGATGACTGTTTTTGTTTGGAAAAAAATATTGAAATTAATGTATTAAAAACATTTTTTCATTATTGGAATACTTTATTTTTTGATTTAGAATAGGAGAAAGTAGGATAAAATGGACATTTCAATAAGACGGCTCGAAATGGAATTTTCTCGATGATTCCATTGAAAAGCTGAGGAAATCTTCGGTGAAGAAGATGTGTGAGAATTGATTTTTCGAAAATTCTATTCTCTTCTACACGAATGGAGGGTCAATCTCTTCTCATTTCTGGGAAAATTTATTCTCTTGCGAATAGCTTCAGTTTGTATTGATCATAGCAACATGGAGTTGATCTCAAATGATGAGTGAGATCATTTTCCATTGATTTTCATGGTTTTAAAAGGAAAATGATTGATTTTTGCACAATAACTAGCTTGAAAATTATTATTTTTTTTCAAAATCATTCAACTTTTCACCTTTACATATCTCCGAAAATGTGAAATTTTCAAATTATGTTAAGGACTAAAGGCCTGTTTTTCGATGGAATCATCAGATAAGACTCATATTAAATATTTTCATAATATAAAATATGAAAAGTAAAATGCATTCATTTCATGTTCTTTTTCCTCCACTTTTCCCTATAAATTAAAAAATTCCCAATCATTTAATTGTTTATATTCTAGTTGGAAATGGAATTCATTGAAATTTAATCGAAAACCTAATTGCGGTCGTGAGGCTTATTTTTATTCTTCCATTATTTGCAATGCTTTTTTGTTTTTTTCATTACGCTTTGGCCTGAAATTGGATTCGGTGAAACTAACGAACGCTCGTCCGCATAACTGATTGGCACCCACGGGAGAGTGAATGGGGGCGGTTAAGAGTGGAAGGGAGTGAGAGAAAAAAAACTATTAACAACAACAACAAAAAAGCATGAAAAATAACAACAAAAATGTCAAGTAGAGGAGAGAAAGAGACAAGTTTGTTTGCTAGAGGTTCAGTGAACTTTTTATTTATTTGCTCATCATCAATAAATCACGATAAATAATTTTGTTCAGCCGTGATGATGATGAAGAAAAGAAAAACAAGTTTTCGTCAACATATTTCATGATTTCATGAAAAATGAATAAATTCAAAAATTCTCCTCAAATTTCTCCTATATTATAGAATTCAATCATGCAAAAACTAGTGATGAATGAATCGAGAGCGTTTCAAACAGGTTCATTATGAAATTTGCGGTGTATTTAATTTGCAAATACGTTAATTCAACGTTTATGAATGACTGATCAGTGCTCCGTTATTCGAATGATGCTTTGAAGCTTTTATTGTATATATAGTCCCAAGTATATTTCTCAATCAACGAGGCTCTTCAATGAAGCCATAGCCTTTTTATTTTTTTTCAATAATTCAGCTAGACTAAATGATGAAATTTATTCAAATGCAAGTAATAATTGTGGTTTAATGACCTACAAAGAGAATTTGAACTTGTGAATTTCCTAATCTATTGCAGTAATAAGGATACTTTATCCCGTTAATAATCAGTTGGGGGCAGAAAAAAAAACACAATCGAAACAAACCGCTGCTTTGGTCCACGAATCAAGAAATTGGGAACTAGTTTTATAATTCAGATCCATGCTTCTCCAGTCACGAAGTCTCTGGGAGATCCCAAGAGAGGAATGAGGGAAGAGGTATAGTACGGGTTGTGAGCTGACTTCCGTATTGATTCGACACCTCTGGGAAGGTGAACCCTGGTATCTATGTCCTGGTAACATCCCACGGGACAAGTTTTCTTTTATTTTTTTTCTTCTCTTTTCTCTCTCTCTCTTTCTCTCGCATTCAAATGCAAGAAAAAGAAAACGAGAAGAAAGAAAGAATAGAGAAAAGATCGAAACACACATGTGTACACTTTTATTGTTACATTTATTATTATTCAAGGGAGGAAATGTAGGGTAGATCTAATCCAGTTACCACATGGATAAAAAAAGTCAGATTCTCTCATTTCATTTATTCAATTGGTATTTATCATTCAATTTTTTTTCTTCTTTTTCTTCATATGTTTTCTCAGTTCATTTATATGTTTATGGAATGGATATTGAATTCATGGATACACGATAATGGAGAAAGAGAAGATATGAACGGGAAATCTATTTTGAGTTTGCCCAGAGGCTAGTACTGGCGGCTGTATTTAACCGGACAGCGAATTAATACAGTATGACTAATCGACGGAAACATGAAACAAAGCTCGTTCACGCTCCATACGGCTTATCGCTTTAACTATACTACTGTTTCATGTTTGTATCAGGGCATCTGGTTATCATTAATGAAGTCATATGAGTTGTATTATTTCATCAACCTTTATTTTTTCCATTGTTGTTGAGCTTAAATGCGAGAAAAATATTGAGAATCAACTAACTTATCACCTGGAAGACTTCATTTCTTGTCATTCGATTCACTCAAACACGAGAAAAAAACAATCAATTCTGTATTACCGTCCGGATGTAATGATCACTCGATTTTTAACAACCACCACGTGTCCTTGCATACTGTCCATCCCCTTGTCAAGTATTCAAGTTCCCATGTTTCACCCCCCCTTTCTCTATATTCCCTCTCATCCCTCGCGAATGATATTACGTGCTCCGGATTCCTTCCACGCGTGTCTCTACGACCTATCTCTCGATAACTCCCCAAACAATATTAACGCGTTCTGTCGTAACGGCGATCCACAGGGATTGTGGAGGAAGTGGCGAAGAGAGAAGGAGGGTGAGGCTTGAACTTCATACGTGCAACGATATATCCTGCTGCGACGATGCCTATATATATAGAAGAAACGTATGGTCGCGTCACATATAAAGAATCGCCAGCTCGAAAATATATACGAGGAAACGAAATGAAAACGGGCATTTCGTTCGTTTTTAAAAAAGAAGAAAAAAAAGAAAGAAAGGATGGATTTTCTCATATTTCTATATATATATCTATATATGTATACAGCAGGTTTCGTAACCTTTATGGTTGGTCTGCTCTGGACGCGTATCACCGTACTCAACGAATCGTAATAAATAGCCGTATATAAAATTTTCAAGGAAAAAGGATGAATTGAAATGAAAAAAATTCAATTTAATTTCATTTTTCAAAGTGTTTAATGGTTTTTCCTCACCAATTTTCTCCCGCTGCACTACTTTGTACCAAAATGCTTTCACTCTAATACTCTGTGAGAGATTACTTTTATGATTTTAATAATTTTTCTCTCATGATAACGTTCGAACTAGGACAAATGAGATTTTCATTGTTTCATCATATTGTAGACAGGTTTTTCAGCAGACTGAGCAAGTAAAGGTAAAGCAAACGTTAAAATGTTACCGGAAAATTTCTCTCTTCATCGTTAAAAAACTTTGAAGCAATCGGAAAGGAATATTGTTCTTCGTTAAAGATATCGTTTCGACAAAGACTCTATCGATACAAAGGAAAAGTATTCTTTTTTCCACTGGAGTATATAATGAAATATCTATAAAAAAAAAACAAAAGACATCCATATCAACTGATTGTTGGGGAAATAACGCGGTTTTTTCCCTTTTCCTTATATTCTCGTTCTTTGGAAAAGAACATTATACGTGTCAAATTCAAGTGTCATACTGAAACTCTCTAGGAAAAATATATATACAACACGTAAGACTTAACCACTAGACTCTACATCAAGTGCGATATTCTCATATCACTGTCTATCTTTTCCAAACGAAAATATCCCCCTCACCTAACATTGAATCGAAATGAGGCTCATAAAAATATACACTGAAACGAATCATCTGAGAGGTTAAACACCTCTAGAAAAGTGGCGTTATTCTCACCCTCTAGTCTTGCACATAATTTTCTTCCTCTTTCTATCAAGTAATCTATAGCGACTTGCAGTCGAATAGAATGGATACTTATGCGGCTCTACCATGATGAAATTTTCCATTTTCTCCAATGAATTTATCAATGCTCATTGCTTTTCGGAGGAAATTTTTTCTCACAGTATATCTAAAATCATATTCACACATATTTTTTCTCATTCCATTGGAATAACAATACACGCCAAGATTTGCAAGTGCATTCATTGGAGAGGGGAGTATGAAACACGAAAATGCAGTTGGATTGTGTCACCGTGTACCGTTGAAATCGGACTCTCTCGTTTTATACAATTTTTTATTTTTTTTTATCTACCATCCCCGACACTTCTCTCGGTTTTTCTCCCCTTTTTTTTCTGCTGAAAATGGTACATCGGATTGGAAATTGGTGAACGCAGTAGAATTGCATTTGATAGGAGAGAGAGAGAGAGGGAAAGAAATAGTTGGTGGACACATGGCTGCTGTGGACTGGAGGCAAAACAGGAGGCGCAAAGTGTGCACACGGGTTTCCATATTAAATGTAGATACATCATGTCAATGTTTCACTGTATTTATACATATATATATGTAGATGTATATGTATATAAATGTTAGTAGAGATTTTGCTGAAAAGGGGGGGAGAGGAAGCGAGAGAATAGTGTAGCACACATCCATGAAATACGTTATTATCACGAAGTATGGGAAATCGATAGGTCTATGGGTTTCGGATGCCCAAACCGTCACGATATGTGGATACCTGAACTATTCGTCAATGTGGTTAACGTTTCCCCGTGTGCAAAATCCCCGACACATTCATCCTCCTCCTCCTCCTCTCCCCTCTCTACTACTATTCCACTCCACTTTGGATACTCTTGTCTACTCTCCAGTGTGTTTTCCTGAAATTTATCGGTCTCCTATGTCACACATGATCAGAGTAGTGGAAATCGTGGTCAAATCAAATGAAATTGGGAAAATTGTAATTTACATTCTTATGCTGGTGGGGAAATTGACAGTTATCAGAGAATAATAGAAGTAATATCAAAAAGTTATCCACTGAAAGCTACTGAAATATTGAAAACAAAAAAAAATTAATATAAAAATTATTTATTCATAGAAATGGATGAGAGTAATGGCTTTGGGTAATTAATACAACTAGTAGTCACAAGAATTATCAGGGCTGATGAAGGAAAAGTGCATTGAAAAAAAAAAAGGTGGAAGTCTTTTATTTTCTTTTTTGAACTTTTCCATCAACTTTATTGGTCGGTACCTTCTAACTTCTTTCCTCGCACTTCTTATTTTTTCTTTTTTTTGCAGTATCTCAGTCTCACCATTTCCCATTCCATCTACCTCCTTTTGAACATCCATGGCAAGTTGAAATTAATCGAACTTCTCAAATCTTCTACTTCTCTCTTGTGAATTCGTCAAAGCTCAATTTCTTACTTTCAATGTTCCATTCTTTTTTTCCCTCTCTATCCTTCATTTTTCTTCAATTTATTTTCACTCCTTTTTCTTCTTTTTTTTTTTCCTTTCTTTCACAGCGTGTCGTCGTCACTCTAGTTTCACCCACGGCATATTACATAAATCATGAGGGTGACAATGCTCCAGTTTTGAGGACATTGAAAACTTTTTCTCATGAACACAAAGATATTCATAAATCATTAATTAATTCGCTTTTCAATAGCAAAAAAAAAAGATATGTCAAAAATATCAGGAACAGATTCCTCTACAAATGGATTTACTGAAGAAAAAAAATTTAATTTCATAAAATAAGAACAACTTTTATTTTGAATTCCAAAGTCTATAAAAAAGGATTCTGAAACTTCCTAAAAAATTAATTGTTGCGTGATTCCGTGCGAATGGCGATTATACACCGAATGTCTCTTATAAAAAGAAGAAAAAATAACAAACAAAAAAGGGTCCTAGGCACACACGCACAGGTATAACCACCACCTGCTTACGGAATTTATCCTGAGCATCACGCGATGTGTTTCCCTGGAAACACCAAGAGCCCACCCCTTCATCATTTTGGAAAAAAAAGAAAAGCCAAGAAGAAACGAATAATCATAAACAATTCAGCACGAAATAGATACTCTCTTTATAATTTCAATTGTAGTAAAGCGATTTGTATTGATTTGCGTTGATATAAACTGGCACTAGAGGCAAATTCAGTAGGTTTATATATCTATATATGTGTGTTCTGGAATTTTGGTAGGCTAAACTTTAATTAATCTAAGTTGGCCCCCTCCGGAATCCAGCGCTTGACGAGGTTCATTCACTTCTAGATGCTCATGCCTTCCCTTATTCTACCAGTCCTGTCGTTCTCTCCTTCCTCCAACACACAATTTGTGCGTGGTAAAGGCTTAGATTGCTTCCGAAACTTCCTGCAATTGCCCTCAGAATATTTGCTGAACTTTGGCTTGCACTTGAAATATTGCAAACAATTCACCACAATCTCTCCCTATGACATGAGAATTATTAATATTGATATATCTCCAACTATTTTTTGTTTTTGCAGAATGATGAAATGCAGCTAATCCAGAATAGATGCAGTATAGCAATGCCGGTGAGTGTATTTTACAGAATAATATCCCATTACTTTTTAACCCCTCAAAATGCCGTTAATTCAATCTGTTTCTTCCTGAAAATATACATGGATAATACTAAAGCACAGTGCACATTTATCTTCTCATTCCATTTAATCACTGAATTGTTATGTAAAGTACTGTATTTTGATAATGAATAATCGTTCTCTTGGGCTCTCGTGTTTTATCTAAGGGCAATCGGATTGATGTTTGATATCTTCAGAATAAAGAGGGGCTAAACTAAAGTCCTTCCGTTATCGTCTTATTTACCGGATACGAAATTCAAAGGTGGAGAGGGCAGCCCTCACTCACTTCTCAATCTCAGTAAGGTTTCCGGTTTTTCTTATCGTACTGCGAGTCATCTTAAACTGCATATATTTTTTTCCTACAAAAATAAATGGTAAATCCTCCAAATAGTCTAAAGGAATCACATGAAAAATTCATTAGTTGAAAATTTTTGCACATATCCCATTAACATTATTAATTATTTGAACTCATTTAATCATCATTTAATCACGTGGAATGAACAAATAAAAAGAAATTCTCACGTGAGCAACTCCCAAGGGTTTCACTCTCTCTCTCTCCAGGGGTTTGAGCACGCGAGAGAGAGTGTAGGTGCGGTAAAATCGTGATAATAACGGCAGCAGCGACGTTATCGTATTATCCGATTGATCGAGTACACCTCTAGCCCTCTCCTAGCCTTTACATCACGTTATCGCCTTACGTCGACACTCCCTGTGGGTTTTGTGGAGTGTTCATGCGGTCATCACGCATATGACCTGTGATCCAATGTGTTCTCTGTCTCTTCATTGAATGAAAATAAATTACGTAAAATCATATGCTCAATTCATATAATAATTTTTTCATCTCTTTTAATTTCTTTTTTCTTTCTCTCTTTCAATTTCCCTTGAAACATATTTGTAGTAGAATGGTTTGTTGTTGCAATGTTTTCCCTCTCCTTAATGAGCTCATTTTCATCATCCTTCAGAACATTTATCTCTCTCACTCTCTCTCTCTTTCTCTTTGTAACTCTCTTCAGGTTGGCTTTTCTTTTTTTCATTATTTTCCTCTCTTTGAATATGTGCAAACAAAGGTGAAAGCTTTTGAGCAAAGAATTGGGGGAGATTTGGAGTTACTTCCGAGAAATGGATAATGATACGAAGCTTGAATAAGACACACTAACTCTCGAAAACTCTTTTCATCTCTCTTCTTTCTCATATATATATGTATATATATCCAATTCCCTTTCATTCGCAGGATCTTCATATCTTACTCACTGAATAAATAACCTTCTCAGTTTATCTTCTTTCACGTAAATGAGAAAATCAATCATTAAATAATTCAGTTAAAAAAAAAGAAAAAACCTTGAATAATGTGAAAGAATATGTTTCCAATTTTTTTAATGCAATTTCATTGAGTAGATGAATATGCATGAGGAACAAATCGTTATAAATTTTAGTTGATTACATTTTTTTAAAACCTCAATAACTCTCGTGCTCTGTCTAAAGTCAAATAGACTTTTTTTTTTCTTTCAACAAAAAACGAAACATTCCCTATTTTCTGTCTTTTACCCAGTTTTACGAGATAGCAAACTCACTTCCAACGTGCAGTTATTCCCAATGGATAGAAACAAATACACATCTTTTCGTGCCATCTCGCGTGGATTTCCTCAGAGACTGAAACGTGTGACATCGATTTGATAAGAAAAATTTTGCACAATAAAAAGGGAAAAATCCAGAATAGAATAAAAATCGAGAGAGAGAGCAATGATTAAAACATTATAAATTTTGCTTTTGATCCTTGATCCATGTCTAGACTAGGAAAAGAGGATGGGTTAGAAACGAAATAAATGCTCGTTCGTATCCACTGTATACATAATGAGAAATTCCAGGGACGAATATATATCGAAAGAAAAAGTATCATAGTGGCCTTTTTACCCGCCACTCTTTTTTTTCCTTCCCTTTTGTTTTATATCGACGGTACAGATAAGATCCGATCGTAAATAAAGATCCCTTCTGTAATTCGGGAGAGAGATAGGGAAAGGGAGAGGAGGGGAGGTGGAGGGGGTTAGAAAGAAAGAAAGAGATCGAAATTGCACCGTTGCTCCGTCGTCCGATCAAGCGTGTACTTTCATTTCTTTCTTTTACTTCTTCTCTTTCATCTCACCCCCCCCCCCCCCCCCCTCGCCCTCCTCTCCGCCCCCTTTTCACTGGCCTCAAACGTTCGTTTCAGCAACCCTCTGTGTGTTTCGCTTTTAGCCCGATTCATTCTCCTGTATATATATCTATTTTTTTACTCTTTCCAACACAGTTAGTGTTCACAGAAAGAGAAAGAATGAGAGATAAAGAGAAAAGTGACGTTAGCGGCTTGCATAATACAATTTGCACATATAATATATTTTTTTTTTCCACCTCTGACGGAAATATCAAAACGATAAAAACTTGACATTCATGACTTTGACGAGCTTATATTAAATAATAGTTTTATTTTTTTTCTGTTACTGTGATTATTTTTAGATTGATAAATACACTATAGAAAGTGGTGGAAAAGTGGAGGGGGATTGTATCAAAGTAATTGTTTCGATAATTCTGAAGGGTAGATTTGGAGAGAATATCAATTGTATCAATTTTAATGGAAATCATGAATCTTTGGAATAGGTCATTTTTCTTCCTTCCAATATATTGTGTCTGTGTGTAATGTTCATGCATATTACCATAAGCAGAGCATTGTTTATTCAAAAACTAACTAATGAATGTTGCAATGCAGTTGGGAGTGACTTGAGTGAATCATATTTTTTTAAAAATCCCATAATACCTTTTGAAATAGACGGTAAACCTCTGTATTATAATGAAATTTTCAAAAAATAAAAGAAAGTTAATTCTCACTTGTTTATCATTGCAAATTTGCTCACAGCTTTTTAATGGAATCATTTTTGAAAAAAATCCATCTTCACCATTTTCATTGAAATCCTCATTTTCATTCCCCTATAAACAATTTACCAAGCTTTCCGATGGCATCCTTGAAAAATCTCAATTTTCCTCACGTTTCTTTCATATTCCCGTAAACAAAAGACCTATGTCAAGGAAACGAGTAAAAATTGTCTTTGAAATAGAAAAAAACATCCAAAAGGGCTTAAAACAAAGTATCAGTATTCTTTATATACCGTGTTTACCCGTAGGGGACACATGTGACACTCAAAACCATAGGTAAATGTGCTCCAAGGACCTCTTTTATACGCACGAGCAAGAGAGAAAAAAGGAAAAAGAGTAGAAAATGCCAGAATGATAAATATAACACAGACGTCATGTCTCTCAAAAAAGCATCAGCCACAATAGACTTGTAACATTTTTCTCATTTCTACCTCAACAAAACTGAGAGAATAAAGAGAGAGGTATATGTGAATAAATTATGATGAACTGACGGGAGCATCAAAGAAACATTCTCATTAAAAAATAATTTTAAACTATTCTGACAAATTCATTGGTAGCACAGAAATGTAACAAAAAATGATAACAATGAAAAATTTGACAGTTTAAAAATATTGAGATTCCAGTTGATATAATTTATATATATCGAAGAAGGTCAAAAGTTATTTTTTGGAATTTTTCAAAAATTTCATTTTTTGCGCAAGATTTCAAAATGAAACTCTTTTTTTCAGGAAATGATCTATAAATATTCGAAAAATTGATTTTAAAAAAATTTGAACCACATAAATCCATGAGAAAAAAATCAAATTCCCTTAGAGATTGACTCCAGGTCGCTACGACCAACAGAAGCAGAGATATCGCCAAAAAAGTGGATTTTTTCGATTTTCAAGAGATAAAAAACTCCTTCAAAACTTGTTCAAAAAAGTAAATTTTTTCAAGAATTGAAAGAAAAAAGAATTCTACACATGTTTTCAGTCTAAAATTTCCTCTGATTTTCAATGGAATCATCAGGAAATTTCTATCTCGAGCCATTCAATTGGAGTGTCTATTTTACCCCACCTTCCCCTACTAAATTTCTTCAATGTTGATAAAATTGTCAACTGTCTGCGGAAATACGTTGATTAAATTAATGAGAATATATCAGAATGAATATCACATGTTCCACTGGAAATGAGGCGTTAATCAAATTACCTCATTCGAACGAGCCAAAAAAAAAAGACCGAATTGAATCCATGAATTTTATATTTCACGTGAATGCCTCCATTGACAATTTAACTTTTAATTACTAGGAAGAAATGAAAAAAAACAAAAAAAAGAGGGGGGAAAAATGAAAATATTGATAATTGTAATGGACACCACTCAATACAATGGATAATTGAAACGAGTTAATGTGTTTCTGACGGTGAAATTTAATCTGCAAGACAAAATAAGATTAAAAGGAAAATTCCAAAGAGGGAAACCGAAAAAAAAAAAAAAATCTGGCAAACCTCAATAGAGTTCCACTGCTTCTTGAATTAATTAGGCAGGGGGAAGGGATGATTTGCCGATAACTGTGGTGGCCTCGAAATGCCCGGGGAAAACGAATCGACGACGATGCGATTGGATCAGAGCCCTGGGACAAATCTATTCTCTCTCTCTCTCTCTCATTTTTTTTTCTTCCTCTCGTCTGGAGAATTCTGGGGAGTGGCTCGAGTGAACCCTCAGACGTGAGGAAAACTAATCTTGTAATCAAGAGACTGGTAAAAGAGACGGCTATCACTCACTTGTAGATCAAAGAGTCCAATGAAAAGTATTTTAGAAACTCAAACTTTGAAGATTTTTTTCATGGAAACTCAGCTGCAGGTTCTAGTTAGCAAGTGGTTTCCACTATTTACAGAGAGTTTTTTTTTTTTTCTTTTTTTAAAGAGAGATCGTCGAGGACAGTGGGTGATGATGAGGGTAGTATTAGATTTCAGGGAAAATTCTACATTGGCATTCATTTTTGGAATTCTTCATAGTGCATGATTTTATAACATTCAACGCAATGCAATTTCTCTACAGTTTAGCTCAATATGTTTTATCACTTTTTTATTTACCAGAGTCATGTGGATTTCTTTCAAAGAGAATAAAATAAAGAAAATAGTGCAGAAGAAAGAGAAACGAGAGGGAGGGAAAAAAAATGAATAAATCGTATTTACACAAAATGGAAAGAACTCTGTGCTCTGGATGGAAGGAGCTTTCTTCCCGATTAGATTCTCCTTTCTCGTCCAAGAATAAAAATAACAAAAGTATGTATAGAAGGAGAAGAAAAAAAGCTCTCTTGCACTGCATTGTACCAATTTGAATTTTTCTCTTCGTTTGGAATTTTCCCTGTTACGGTAACATATATGCATCTATAATCCCCATTATATTATATACTGGAGAAGAAAATCCTTCATATTCTTCAATTTCTATTGAACTAGAAGCCGAGAAGAAAAAGTACGGTATCAATTTTTTCTCCTTCTTCTTGTAATTATCCCTGTCGAGATGTAACGAAAGAAATGAAAATTAATTATTCAAATTCACTAATTAATCCGACTGAATCATGCTCATTAAAAAAAAAATACTTTCCTTTCGTCACAAAATTATATATAAAGTCCTAACACAATTTTCCTCGCAAATGTAGTTTCTTTTTTTCCTTTTAATTACGTTGAAAAAAAAAAAAAAAATGTTAACGTAAACGAGATTCTCTTCATAGCGTACCTTTAATTATCTCAGTACCTCTGAAAAACGTTGGTAACAAACCGGATCTACTCAACTTCAGTTATTTCTTTTTTTTTTTTTTCACCATGATTTTTTTTTATCCTTACTTCTACGCTTTTTTACCCTCTTTTCCTATTCCTCATTTTATCTTTGCGATAATGCTCGGATTAAAATCTTCCTTACGAATGCATTAAGGTAACCAAAAAGTTTTTTGGAGAATATATATAAGATACATTGTAGCCCAAGGTAATCCTGTATCTCATCGTTGTAATTTCCCACAAGACTCAACCCAAATAACCTTTCGAAAAGTTAATACTAACTCTCGTCTCATATTTTCCTATTTTAAATTCACTTTACATGCAAAAATCTTCTTTTTTTTTCCTTTTTAATGAAAATTCATTTCCGTGGATTACACATAAATTTAGATTGTGAGGATTTTACGAGATTATTGGAGTCATTTTTTGTTGGGAGAAAATGCCTGATATAATTACTGATTTTTATTATAGAAAAGGAACTCATATAATATTTATAATCATATCATTTTTTTTTTCTTTTTCTTTTCGTGTACCAGTGAAAATTCTTTACTCTCCGATAATGTCATATCTTCATTACCGAGGGATATTTAAAATCCTTTTTAAATTTACAAACAAACATGACATTATTTAATGTCACTGCCCATGTCTTGTTTGGTATCGAACAAGCAGAAGCCAAACGCAGCATTGTATCAAATTAAATGCTCCCTCATAAACAGCCACTCCCCTGAAAACACTCTTTCCCATCTTTCACCTGACTTGTTCCTCTAACCCTAGCTACCCTCCACCGCCTCTGCCTCACCCTCTCCGCTACAGGCATACTGATAGAAGCCGACAGCACTTCGTGGCGCTAACGTGCACTCAACTACTTAATAATGCACCAGTCAGCCAACCACTATGCGCCCATTACGCTTCCATGCACGTTGCACAACTCTCTCTCTCTCTCTCCTCCATCCCTTTTCTCATTGCCAACACCCGTATGTGTGTGTGTGTACCTTGTTCTCTCTATCTCATTCGGGGTTATGCGTGAAGGGTTGGAAAACAGCTATGGTGTAATACGTAGATTCACTGATAGGAGGAAAAGTGGAGTCGACTTGAGTGAACCTTGCCATAACGGCTCCCTTTCTACCCTCACCTCTTTACGTTTTTTTTCCCTTTCAAACCATCGAGACCATCTCAATGACTACATTGGGGGGAGAGTACAACGGTGGCAAAAGAGAAATGAGATGTACGTGATGGAATTTTTTCTCACTTGAATTAATCTGGTTGGATGGAATTTTTGTAAAAGAAAAAAAAAAAACTTTCATGTTATCATGTAATAATTGAATAATGAGCCATTTGAATAAAGTTATTTCTGTATAATGAAAACTCTAGTTTCTATTCTTTAGAAATGCCATTTTCATTTTATCTGGAGAACTAATTAATCGAATTTAGTTGGCTCTTATTTCTCATTGCTCTTATTTTTCACTCAAGCTGAGCCAAAGTTCACTAACCTTTGGTCATTCACTCATCGAATAATTCACAATAGAATGAATTTCTTCTCTACTGGGAGATAAATTAAGAAAATCTCCCTGTCATCCCGAATCGTACCCAGAACTCTCTACCCTACAAGCTTTTTCCTCCTCCCTCAGCGAATTCCCCATTACACCCCCTTTAATATTTCTTCATTTTTTTAAAGGAAAAAACCATTGAGACTATCTCAATGACTACTTCGGGAGGGCGAGAAGAATTTAAAGAAGATATACTTGACAAAATTATTTTTTGTGATAAAAAATTATAAAGAGAGATTTCAATTCCTTTTCCTGTTTATTCAAGTAATAATTTATATATCTGCCTTGGTAACGAATGGTCGAGAGTGCACAAAAACTCGAGAATGAAAATCAAAAAGTCTCCGCATACCACTGCCAAAATTTATTTTACGACATTCAGGACATTTTTTTGTTGTGCTATAAATTCTAATAACATAATGACGCCACGACACAATATGGAAGTAAAAAAAACCTCATCTCCACAGTCTCTTTGCTTTTACTGTTTTTTTAATACAGAGAAAAATTAATAACACTCTTGCTTCCATTTGTCTTCAAGATTTTTAATATTGGGGCAAGTGGCGAAAAATGGACGTTAGAAGGAAAAGATATAGATTTTTTCTGATGATTTCATTGAAAAGCTGAGGAAATTTGCGGTGGAAATCATGTGTTAGAAATGATTTTTTTGTATTTTTTAGAGATTCACCTTTTTTGTTCAAGATTTGAAGGAATACACCTTTCTATTTTGGAAAAAATCACTTTTTTCAACATATCTCTGATGCTATTGATCATAGCGTAATAATTCCGAAAGAAGATAGAAGGTGAGATCATTTGCCATCGATTTATGGGATTTTCAATTTAAAAATATCGATTTCTCAGGTATTTATGGACACTATTGTGAAAATCAGTTTTTGCCCCAT
Source organism: Aleiodes leptofemur (assembly GCA_963942555.1). Lineage (NCBI taxonomy): Eukaryota > Metazoa > Arthropoda > Insecta > Hymenoptera > Braconidae > Aleiodes > Aleiodes leptofemur. The sequence goes on from OZ012609.1 coordinate 25,796,244, forward strand.
AACTATATTGAAGATCGATATTTTTCAATTAAAAACCCCACAAATCGATGACAAACGATCTCACCTTTCATCTCCATTTGGAATTTTTACGCTGCGACCAATGGAACCAGAGATATTTTGAAAAAAGTGATTTTTTTCAAAATGGAAAGGTGTACTCCTTCAAACCTCGATCAAAAAAGTTGAATTTCTAAAAAAATACAAAAAAATCATTTTTAATACATGATTTCCACCACAAATTCCCTCAGCTTCCCAACGGAATGACGAATGAGAAAATTATATAAATGGCGCTTGCGACCATTTGTTACCAAGGCGACAATATTCTCAATTAATCAAGGCAGTGTGGCAAATTAAATGCTCCAGGCTTTCAATTGAGTCTCACAAAAAAAAAGAGATGGAATAAATTCTTAAATTTTTTAGACGAAAGAATTTCAGTTGAGTGACTTTGTTCGCTCACGAAATTGAGAAAATTTCGAATGTTTGGTTGAAAGTTTAAAGCGAATGATGGTATAGGGGGAAAGAAATGAAGGATGAGAGAGTCAGTGTCTCTTCTCTTATTCTATCTCGTTTTCCAGACAGTTTGTGTAAATATAGTAGCTACGGATTATCGTGTATCGTTGGTGGGGTGGGGGGAGGGGGATGGGAGGGAGGTGAATGCGACGGGTTTCTACGTACACTTTGAAAGTCAAACACGCGAATAAATTGCAAGTGAAGTATCCATACTATGAAATTCTATGATTTCAAACGTACTTTATAAACGTTGAAACTTGGTAGAGTTAGAAAATTTAACTCTTCAAATTTGCGTGGAAATTAAATTTTCTTTCAATTAAAACGTCGAAATACTCGTGTTCACATTGCTACTATGAAGAAAGTCTGTTTAATCATTTGTCTTTATTTTTCATTCAACAATTATTCATTCACACAAATCCCAGATTTCTACATATAAGAGTTTGTAAAACGACATTATAGATGTTTGTGTTTATCCGAGTAGGGAAATTCTCATTTCCAAATGTACATTTTCCTTTGTTCCACAAATCTCTTAAAAACTACAAGCCAGAAGGCTAAAATCCTTTTGCAAGATGAAATAATCAAAAAAAAAAAAAGCCTTCAACAGGTAAAACTTGGCAGTGGAGCATTTTAAAATGGGGATAACGGCAAATTCACATATAGAATGCATTCGAATTAGAGAGACAGACATGCTTTTTCCATCGTGTCGTTTCAATAAATAAAAGAATTAGAGAAATAATGGATTTTCTATCTGTCCGGGATAGATTTAACGAATAGAACGAAAATTTACAACCAAAAAAAATCCTACTAGTAGAGTAGCATAAAAAACCAAAAGAAAAGCCGATGAAGTATATATACAACTGCGTTGGAGGACACAACGAGGGTGCGATATGGCAGCATAAGATACTGGCCCTGGGCCAAAATCCTCCAATGTTTCCCCCCCCCCCCCCCCCCCCCCAACCGTTCTATTGCTCTTTCTCCTTTTCTTGCTTCTATTCCAGAAGAGATGGAGAAACCACCTTAACCCAAGTCCAAATGAATATTTAATTCCAGCATATCTCACCCAGGGGTTGAACTTGAGTACTGTGCTCCGCCTTTTCTCTGCTGTCGCGTGTGCAAGAATATCCACCATTTCTTCTTTCCTCCTAGTCCCTTCTCCCACACCCATGTGGCCTTTAAATCGTTTTGGCTCAACGATTCTGCCTCATTTTTTATCATTCCCAAGTACATTACTTGTCTCTTCTACTCCCAAACATTATATTTATCCTCAAAAGACACAGCTAAATATATTTCTTCTGTGTAAGCAAAGAAATCACTCTGTTAAATCCGTTAAAAACACTTTGTATCCCCTGCAATTATCAATTTCATTGATTCAATCAGAGAAAAAAGAAAATCAATTTCCACAGTAATTGTGGAAAATTTCGATTTCAAATTGAGTGAAGGTGATGGAAAAAACAGATATCTATATATATATCTATGAAGAGTTCAATTCTAGGACTGAATCGACCGTGTCCCAAATGTTCTCTCACTTCATTCTCCTTTTTCTCTTCTCTATGTTAAAGGTTCCCCATAACAGTACCTCTTAGAGGGGGATAGGTTCTGGAAATTGGAATCTTAAATCGATCCCAATCTTCTTTATTGTCGTTGGGAACCGACGATCACCCAAAGAATTCCAAAGCCAGAGAGAGAGAGAGAGAAAGATGGAGGGAGTGAATGTGTGTGTGTGTGTGTGTGTTTTGCTTTCCTAGATGTTAGTGGGATTGTACTCGAACGGGGTAAAGCTCTTTGCAGCATCACATATAACACCCTCTACCTCGCAGTATTCTTCTCGCTCCTTCCATCTCCTTTAGTCATCCAACCCTCTCATCTCTCTCTCTTTCCTTTTGGCCTCATTCCTCTTTCTTTATTCGTACAACAGGGTATAGAGAGAAGCTTTACTCTCTCTCTCCTCTTGGCAAAAGCTATGCGCGACTCTTGCGTTCCATTGAATTTTACGATGTGGATGCTGGGCTTTAGAAGATGAGCATCAGTTTCTTCTGTGCAAGTTAAACTACGATAAATATAGATTCTTTGAAGAATTTAACGTTAAATTTAACGATAAAGTGGATTGAAATTAATCGAATAGATGAACAGTGTAGAGATTTTTCCTTTTTTCCTTTAATGTTAACAATTTGTCGTGTTTATTCGACGAGATTACATTTTCATTTCATTAAAAGAACAGATTCCTCAGAGGATTCTGGATAATGAATCTTTTCTGTTAAATATTTACCTCCAAAAAAATACGGATATTCTTCGTGAAAAAGAAATTCCCATTTCTTAGAATGAGATGAAATCCATTCAATTTTTTTTTATAGTTCTTGAGAAATGCCAATGTGTTGGATAAAGTGGACTTTTGATAATCTTTTCTTTTCCATACAACAAATACATAAATTAAGTAAATCTCACTGTCATTTCGGAGGAGAAGATCCTTAACAATTTTTTTTATCACTGTGATCGATAACCACCCTCCTCGTATTTCAACTTTTTCCTCAGTTTATTCTCTTTTTCTCGCAAAAACTTTTCATAGTTGAGAGAGAGAGAGAGCGAAAAAAACGGCGAAGAGAAGAGGGAAAAAAAAAAGTAAGAACGTTTTAGGGGAATTCTCATCTCTCCAGAATGATGTTTTTTGCAGTTGCTGGTAGGGTGACTATCTTAAGACATTATGAGGGTTTGAAGAAAGAAAAAAAAAAGGTAGGATAAAAAAAATCCCCCTTGAGAATTATCACAATCGAGTTGCTACATAACAGTTACATCTGTAACATAAATTCCCGTGAAATCATAGAAAACTACTTTCACATCATTATCTAACAGCGAAAAAAATAAATAAAAAAAAATAACCATCTAAATGCTTTTAATCCTCCCACCCGTGAAATCTCTTGGAATTTTTTGCACCGTGTTCTTTACTTTATGTTTGTGTGAAATGCACCCGAGGGTCGTATCATCACACAGGCTAGACTGTGAGGAATTACATTCTTCATTCAAAAAAAAAGAAGAAAAATTAATTGGAAAATAAACGAGCCGCATAATAATCTTGGTTGAGTGAAAAAATGAGGTTTGAGCTTTGGCGGGGGAAAAAAAGGGGGGAAATAAGGAAATCAGGTGACTTTTCTCAGGTGTATAGAGAGAGACGATAGTTTGGTAGTCGGAAAATGGACTAGCCAACTATATGAGAAGGACACCCAACCCCCGTGATTACGTAGACCGTCGTAGTACGTGCCGGCGCATAAAACATTACCCGGTTCGCATAAATTAAACCAAATTTCCCGGCGGATTTCCGTCGCATAATAACGTAAACGAAGAGCAGAGGAGAATACGTGTTTCACCTTAAATACGCCGTCTTTTGGATAATGTTTAGCTGATAAAAAACATAAAATAAAGAGTGAAATTCTTTAATGAAATCCCTCGGATAAATTCATTATAGTATTCTCTCGTATTAGGAAAAAATTAATCAATTTTTTTAAAGCCATTTAATTTGTAATTTTAATCCAAGATTAACCAAACAATAGATGAAATAATCTAATTTTACTCTTGGATCAATGAAGTACATTTCTCGAATCAACACAACTCTCCACAAAATGCCACAGAAATTACAATGAAATGAATGAATGAATGAATGAATGAATAAACGTTTTGTAATTGTTCCGTTATTAACGTTTACCTAATCTTCTGCAATTATCGTACAATTTTACTGTAATACGTTCTTTAATGGTTTGGCGAATAAGGGATAGAAAGGGGAAAAGCATTTTGATCGTTTTGGGGAGAGTTAGTTCCGTTGAAAGAGGAAGTGTCCGTGGCTTTTCATGAAATTGCATTTGTGTCCATATCCCTTTCCTATTTTATCACAAAATGGAATTTCACAGAGAGATATAATTCATTCGTTACTCCTGTAATTTCAAACTTTTGACGAGATGGAAAGCCAAAGAAAATAAATAAAATAAAGAAAATATTGATCATTCATTCTTGAGAGGAAACAATTCGAATTTTTTTTTTTTTTTTTTATAAATCTAAAGAAACGTGAAAAGTTAAGCTTGAAATTCAAAGTTATCACACAGGGCTTTTGAATTTTTCAAGAAAACGAAATTTTCGTTCCCCAATTGCATTTTTCTTCAAGAGCAAGAATAATAATAATGATAAAAAATAAAAATAAAAAAAGTAAGAAGAAAAAACATAGTTCGAAGCTGGAAATTACATTGCCTTCCGCTCAGGGTTTTGCTACACGACATTGCTTGAAGCGTTTTCTTCCTCTTATATATCGTATAATAACCACTCTCGTGTGTCGCGACTGTGAGTTTAAGCTCAGACGGTAGATTTTCTCTTCTTTCGTGTTGTGTTGGCAACACAGGTTGACCTAATCGAAACCAATCTTCCACACAATTTCATATATAGGAAATACATAGTTGGAAAATTACAGAAAATAAAATTCGATTGTCTCCCTTTTTTTCATTTTTATTTCAACAAATTTATCATTTCTTTTTTAATAAATCCTCATGGAATTATTGTTTATCCAATAATTTACACAGTTGTCAAAATTTTTTGGAAAATTGAAATTAAAAAATGGACAAGTATATTGGAAAATATACAATTTTCCATCTTTTTGGCATGCATTTTTTTCTGCTTGTTCTTTGAATAATTAAAAAAATATTCGTCACAATTAAGAATTATTTGATTTGCATTTGAGAGAAAACGACTTGCAATTAGTTCGAATTACCACGTATTTTCGCTTCATCGCTTCATCGTATTCCAGCCTTACCACCGATAATCGGATTTTTCCCTCTTCCCCCCGAATTCTCCTTTCCCCCTCTCGCCAGTAATCTTCCTCCTTTGGTTAACTTCTTTGCTCGTTTCACGATTAACCTCGGGAATAGAAAAGGATGAGGAAAAAAAGAAGAAAAAAAAAGGAACAAGAGTACCTCCTCAACGATTTATCGAATTTTCACCTGAACGGATGTGCCAACCGGGGGAAAAGGAATTGTGAAAGTAGTCACTTGATAAGCGAGGGTGTTGGCTTCAGTGTTGAGGGGAATTTTCATCGACTGCCTATCATCATCCCTCTCTCTAGAGTGATGAAGAGGGACAATGGCTTCAATTATCCTGGCTCGCGTTCATTTCCAAGTGCATAGTGCACCAGCGCCAAATGAAGAGGACACCTGGATTTTACAGTACGATAACAATCGATGATTCATTCGATTCTATTAAGGCTAGTTCACTCGTGACATTTTCAATCTAAATCGTTTCCAGTCGTAAATTAAAATTCAATCTCAATTTCACAGAGTGATTTTATACTTTATTTTTATTTATTTTTTGCACAAAATCCATTTCCTTGGAAATGATTATATAGTGTAATTGTCTAGTGGATCGAAAATTGTACTGGGTTTTTTTTTTTTCAAAGAATTTGTCAGTCAGTTTTTAATTATAAGAGAATTCCTCATACTATTTGATGAACAAGTAAGCCTTGGAGGCACGTCACATGACTACTACTACGAACCTCAACCATAAAAAAGCTGAAGGATAGATAGAGAGGGAGGGAGAGAGATAGTTGGTTGACATTATCCTTACGGGCATGATTAGTAGCCACGATACCACCCAGGACGTCTGATGTATTCGCTGAGCGTTATCTGCGAACGGCACGAGTCGCATTATGCCACTATACCCAACCACACTCACCTACTCTCCATACCTCGTCATACCACCAGTTTCATGTCATCTACCTTCTCTCCCCAGTGAGGCAGACAAAAGGTCTTTGTCACGGTCAAATACTCGGGCTGATTGACGTAATCACCAAGTGCAATTGATGATGATAATAATAATGAATAGAAAAATATATAATAATAATATATAAAGCATTTCTGTTGACGTATCAGCAGTGAAATTAAAGAATCATCAATATTTACCCCGACAAGTCTCCTGTAAATTATCTCAAAAAATCGCTATTTCACTGTTTTTTTCGCCTCAACTCACCAGCTTTGGCCAAAAATACGGGACTGTTGACACGAAAAAAAACTCTGTACTTGGTGCAAAATTGAAAAAAAATGACGGATTTTTGGATCTAGGTCATGTGCAAAATTGTCATCACAGTAGTATGAGTGTCTCTGTTGTTATTTATTTTCATTTTTCATTTTTCCACTCGCAAATCTTCCTCTCTCTCTCTCTCTTTACTATTAATAATGTACGGTACATAGTCCTGTTCATGATGAGGTAACTCATTAAATCGTCTAGCTGAATCAGTACGTGAAGCATTTTCACGTAAATGCAGCTGGTAATGTTTGAAATGAGTAATGGAGAGGGTTTTCTGAGGGAGGATAGAAGTGATGATGTTAGTCTAGTCCTACAAACCGTAGCCAAGTTTAGAGTATTAACCCCCTCTGCAATGTGCCTGGCGTTAGTGTGCCACATTCAGTGGCATCAGCCTCTCTTTCCTCGCTACTTCCATGCCTTTCTTCCTCATCTTTCGTTTAATCCTCGTCTAATGACGTGCCGTTTTTAGCACGTAATACCAGCAGACAGGCGGTAATGATTTTGCCCCGAAGCACGGATCCTCATCCACGGATTTTTCCACCTCCCACCAACACATTATCTCATTCTCTCTTTCTCTCCACGAGTCCCTTTTATATTCTTTCACTTCACCTAATTCCAGCCAGATGCCATAATTTCAGAGTGTGGAGGATTAGTTACTACTTTTATTCATGCGACGTGTCCAATAAAGACCACAAAAATCAGTTGGATAAAAAAAAAATTTCTCAACTAATTGGTAGGATGTGAATATCCACTGACCTACATTTAACTTGGCATCTCATTTTATTCAGCATGAATTATACAAAATATCTAATTTTTTCCATGTTCTTTTTGTGCTTGCAGAAACCAACAAATGGATTGAAATGGAGCATTCTACTGCTATCAACGCTATGTCTATTCACAACAGCTGGCTCTGGTTTTTGTCCAGATGAGTGTACCTGCGATGATGAAACCCTGGTTGTCTCCTGTGTTGGTGTAAATCTCGATGTAATACCAATTGCCCTTAATCCATCAACTCAACGGTTAGTCTTGAAAGAGAGTACAATACGTATGGTAGATGCTGCTGCATTTCAATTTTACGGTGATTTACGTAATGTTGATCTATCAAGTAATCCATTGGTAACAATACCAGATGGTAGTTTTGGAGCACAGAAAAATCTCGTTGAATTAAATTTAAAACACAACAAGATATCAGCATTAACAGAAAAGACATTCCAAGGATTAGTATCACTAAGAGTGTTAAATCTCCGGGACAACTACTTGGAGACCCTATCAACTTCACTATTTGGATCACTAACAAGACTAGAGGAACTGGATTTGGGTCAGAATAGAATAGGCAAAGTTGAGCCTGGTGCATTTGAAAAGCTTGCTGCACTGAGAGTACTCTATCTTGATGACAATCAGCTAAAGTCCATTCCATCATCTGCATTAGCTCCCTTAAATGCACTAGCTGAACTACACATTGGATTAAATGCCTTCTCCTCATTACCGGATGATGGTTTCAAGGGCCTGGAGAGACTTGCTGTTCTCGATGTCATGGATGCAGGATTGGATAACATCAGTGAGGGTGCATTCAGAGGCTTAACATCACTACGTACGCTAAAATTAGGTGGTAGTAAACTCATGGAAGTACCGACTAAACAATTGTTAATACTTACAAGACTTGAGGAATTAACACTAGGACAAAATGCATTTACAACTGTCCGATCGGGTGCATTTCAGGGTCTATCAAATTTGAAAAAAATTGATATCTCAAGGGCAAAATCATTAACTACACTTGAGAGAGGTGCATTCTCAGAGAATGGAAATTTGGAAACACTAATTCTCAAGGACAATCCAAAACTGGCAACTTTAGAAGAGGGTGCATTAGCAGGACTTCCTAATTTACGACATTTGATATTACGTGCTAATGCCTTCGTCACATTCCCCGAGTCTCTCGTAGCTTGGAATGAATTGCATAGATTCGATTTAAGTGAGAATCCATTGATCTGCGACTGTAGTATACATTGGTTGGCTTCATTTCTTGCGCCAAAGAATACGAGTGCCGTTGTCTGCATCGAGCCACCAGAATTACGGGGAAAAGCCTTAAAAGGAATGACACCAGATGAGTTGGGCTGTGCATTCTCAGATCCAAGAAAACAAGCACTATTGGTTACAATTATTGCTGCGGGTCTCGGTATAATTGCTGGATTAGCACTGGTACTTTATTACAGATGCAGAAAGCGCGTTCGTGATGCATTGAAGGACTACAAATGGAAGAATCGTGCAATTTCAAGGAAAGAACACGAGTATCAAAAAACATTCTCTGATGATGAGTATATTGTTCGTGCTGCACATGGTCATCATCATCATCATCATCAGCAGCACATCAACAATCAGGGACAACTTCATCATGGACAATTTCAACAGCAACAAATACATCAACAGGTATCTTCCGGCATAAAGCCAATACCAGTTACAGAACTGTAGCTAGAGCTACGGGCAGCGAGCCCTGGTAATGGTGGTGTTTGGTTTTTACCACATGGTGGTACAACACCAGCCGAGGGTTTCACTTATATTGATGGTGAAACGGCAAGACAAATGCGCCGTACTGGTACGCTGCCCGTTAGTAATAATTCACGTACTAATGCAATTTTTTGTGATACGGTACAGAACGATATTATTGATGGTAACAATTCTAATAATGGTGGTGTAAGAGTACATCACACAAGTCATTCACTGAGAAGAAATCCACCAGCACTGCCAGCACGTGCTGATTTGGATAGAATACAGAATGGTGGTAATGGTGGTACAAGTAGTAGACTACAAAATGGAGGACAAAGAAATCATTCACCACCATGTCCACAGAGTTCCTATCCTACTCTTCCTATTAATGGACATGGACATCATTATCATCATTATAGAGAAAGATCGAGGGACAGGGGTAGAGAAAGAGAACTGCCAGTAGTACCACACAGAAGTAGTGACAAGTACAATGGTAATATGGAGCTCGAGGTACATCAAGATGGTGGCATTGGAACTTATCGTGCGTAAAAGTGAGATTAAGACATGGGATTGAGTGGGAAAATCATCGAAAATAATTTGAAGTCAAGGTAAGAGTCTCAAAGACATGAGAATTAGAAATTTGTAATGTTTTGAAGAAAAAAAAAAAAAAACATGATATTTCCACTTGATCTACTTGGATTCTTAGAGACACACACACTTTTACTGCCACTTTTATTCTCTTTTGGTTTTTATAAAATCAAAGACTGATGGATTTTTTGATTAAGTTGATTTTTTGAGACGGTTGATTTACGTGGAGGCAGCTCATGGAGAAGAACCGAGAGTTTATGGAAAGACTGAAAGACGTCCCAAATTGTGATACGCCATAAACACTATAATGATATGAAACGATAAATTCTTTGATTCATTAAGAGATAAACAGTTGTTTTTTTTTTATTTTCTAACTCTTCAATTAATTTGTTTTATATGAATCTGTGCATGATAAAATGGCGTTTCCTCGGTGTTCTCAATCTCAATGATGCATCATTGGTGTTTTGTGTAATGAAAAACGAAAAAAAAAATTCAAAACAAGCCGTACACTTTGTAAACTTTTCTGTAAGTTCGATAGTGAGATAAGGAAAAACAAAAATAAATTATGGGTCTAATGAAAATTTTCATTTTCTCGAATTAATGAATTCGATGAAATTATTTGGATGTACCTTAAAAGTATCAAAAAAAAAATAATAATTGATAATACTGCGACGAGGTATCTCGACAATTTTTCTTTTTCATATATATAAATAATATATAAAAGTATATATTCTAAACTGTCGAATTATTTTCTCAAAAAAAAATGAAAGATGTGACAAATGATTAAGGAAAACACCACTGTTTCTAGAGGGACAAAAAAAAGAAAAATTAAGAAAAAAAAAGACGTTAGGATTAATTTTAGGAAGAAAATGCCATAGTGTTTACGCATACTCGTGTATACCAGTGTTCACTGCAGCTGCAAATGAGAGAAGAAAAAAAAAACAATGAAGAGCAAAATAATGATTAAATTGCAACGGTTTTACGATAATTCGAGAGGAATAATTTTTTAACTACTGTCCTTCACTAGCTTCTTGCAACGAGTGTACACACCGGAATTTCACCGGCCATCTTTGAAAATGAGGCGAGGTGACTGCACCTTGAACCGCAAACAGAGATCCACGATTCATTCCTCTCTCCAACATGCTACTACCGAGAGACTCATACAACTCGGAATATAATCTCGATGAAAAATTAAAATTTAAAAATCAAAGGGAAATAAGAAATTAATTAGAAAAAATTAAAAGTACTCGAAATAATTTAATTAAGGTGAAAATCAAATTTTCACAAATTATTTATTAATTTAATTTTCAATTATTCAATCGATTGCCATCGAGAAAGTATTCAGAATTGAATTAAGTATGGAAGATGTAGTAAAAGAAACATGATGGGGATGAAATGGACACATTTTCATTTGGATACTTTATACCTTCAGATGTTTCCATTGCGAATAGGCGAGGAAATTTCTCGGAGAAAACATATGTCGAATTTTATTTTTGGGAATTTTTAAAAATTTCGACCTTGTCAGAAGAAAATGTAAAATTTTACTTCCTGGCCGAATTTATCGGTTCTATTGGTCGTAGTGACTTGAGAGCCATCTTAAATGAAAAATAAGATCATTTGACATGGATTTACGTTATTTTTCTTTTGAAAGTCGATAGTTTTTTTCATTGAAACTATAAATCGATGGCAATTCATCTCGTCTTTCATTCAAAACTGATTCCAAGTCGCTACATTCAAAAGGGATATTCTGAAAAAAGTGAAAAAAGAATCAAAAAAGGAGAATTTTCAATTCTGACATATGTTTTCTACCGGAAATTTTCCCAGTTTCTCAGTGGAATCAATAGAAATGTTATTGCAATGTCCATTTTATCCCATTTTCCCCTCTATCTAAACGAATCCATCGAACAAATTAGGATTAAAAAATTTGGGCGGGACCCCAAAAAAAATCTGCGTAAAACCGTTTGCAAAATAAATGAGTATGAAAGAATTGTCAAAAAGATGGAACTCTGTAATTAATCAATGGTGGGAAAAAAATGATTTTTGTAAATTTTAAGAATTAAATGATAGAGCGAATCCGTATCGTGTTTTATTGACAGAGAAAAAATACACGTGTCGTTAATGCTAGTCAAGTGAAGAGAAAGAGCAAAAAAATGAGAAAAATTTAAGTTAAAAGGAAAGATATTTGTCAGTAAAATTTAAATTATTGTACAAAAAAAAAAAAAAAAAAACGTTTTGAACAAGAAAGTAAGTTTCTTGTTCCTTTTCTATATCGTCCCTATAATGATGATGCATCAGCGTAATTTATAACTATATACGGGGAAAAAGAAATGACGAAAAGGATTAATAAGAAAGAAATCACATTAATAACTAAAAAAAGAATATTCAAAAAAAAAAATAATAATAATTGACTTACACGTAACTCTTGTATGTCCTTAACGCACTTAACTTTATTGTCCTTCCACGTTCCTATTTCCTGCATTGAAACAAAACAAAATAACTCGAACAATTATCAATTTCGCGTAACTCTGATATTTCATCTTCTCTATAAATGAAAAAAAGAATTGAAAAAAAAAAAAAACAATTGTTTACCAATAAATAATCAGTGAAAAATATCTCTCGAAGATCTTGGGTCTTCCGAGGTGTGTTTTTTCCATTTGCTATATTTTTTTTTCTCAAGTGTCGACTTAATTCTATTGTCCTCAGACTCCTAATTCCCGTAAAAGAGAGAATGATAAACAGAGGAAAAAAGAAAAGATCATGTCTACTTATTTTTACTGTTTTCACTGTAGACGTAACTTTAGACATTTGCCCTCGAGGCTTCAATTTCATTAAACTTCTCGCAGATTTCGAAGAAAATAAAAAAAATCAAAAGAAAATTGCTGTAAATTATGTATGGACTTTCTAACATTGAATTAATCCGGCGAAAGTATAATTTCAATTCTCAAATAACATTCCATATAATTTTTATAATTTCTCTATTTATTTATCTTTTTTTCGTGATAAAAATGAATATTCCCTAGTTTCTCTTCGCCTCGAGGACGAAAAAACTGTCATAGAACTTGGAAAAAAAAGCAAGAAAAACTATGTAAAAATGTATAACTACTTATTCTTCGTTGAAATTAAGATCAAAATCATTGAGAATCTTTTTGAGTTTTTTCCTCTTTCCACTTCTTTTTTAATTCGAGGAAAAAAGAAAAATACCGTTGTAAATATTGAACTTAAAATTAAATTTAATGCGAGAGAGAAGGAAAAAAAAAGAGAATACTGTCCCTCCTAATGACTAGCTGTACTTTTTGGCTTAAAAACCAAGTAAAATTAAAGGAAAACAAGAATTTAAGGTGAAAGAATGAATTAAAATAAACGAATGGAAGAGAATGGTGATGTGAGAAAGAGAGAATGAGAGATGAGTTATAAATATTATACATAAACAATATAAATAAAAAAGTATGTAGGCTAAACGGAATATAATAATGTTATAGGTATATTTCCAGCATTATTTTGTACATAAATGACTTTATTGGAAATCATCAATAAATCTATATAAAAAAAAATTAAGCTTTATTCGTTTGTATTTTTCAAATCCCATTTCCTACTACAAATTTCTTTATGTTAATTCTTTGGATTGACATTGAATAAATTCAATTAAAAATTCAATAAGCTTATTAATTTCTTTCCTGTTCATTGATATTTGATTCTTTTCCATTCTAAATTTTGCTGTATAAATTCAATTGCCCTGAAAATCCTTTCCCCAAGTAATTTCCATCAATTTCTTATTGCCCTCCAGTTCCCTTTTTTTTCTGATTAAACTTTTTGCATGTTCATTGTAATTTTCTCTTTTTTTTTCATTTTCATTACCCCAATGGGAATTGTAAAAAGATTTATTCCTCTGAATTATTGTGTACAAGTGTTGCAAAGGGTGACTAAGCCCCAAGACCCCCAAAAAAAAAGGCAAAGTCAATCCCCGTGGGAGAACAGAAGGTATCTCTCATCGATGATTATAGAACTTTTTTGAATGCATTAGAATTGCAAAATATAAGGTAATTTCTGTCTCAGTTAACATTTTCATATTTTTCAGCTATTTCCTTGAGAATTCTTCAAAAAAAAATTGGATGAAGGAAAAAAAATGATAACTCAAATTCAGATGCATTTACACGTAGATGGAGTGATGCGCTCATGTAATTAATGGTTGGCCCAGCTAAAGCATCACAACCAGTTGGAGCAAGGAAGATAGAACCAGGGGAATGAGAAGGGTGAATCTCTCTCAGTCACCTACACGTTTCTCACAATCTGTCGTATCCAGCTCTCTACCAACCCCTCTCTCTCTCTCCCAATTCCCCCTTTTCGCCTTTGGAGAATTCAAGCGCTCGTTACTACCCTGAGAATTAATGCGCGTCCTTGTGTAGAAGAGGAGAAGAAGAGGAGAGGGCAGTACTGTGTACTCCGGAATTCGTCCATTATAGCGCGAGAAACGACAATGGGGGAAAACCTGACGAGACGTTGTAGATTTTGCAGTTGTAATTAAATATTCTACGAATTTTCCTTTTTACTTTTTTAACTCTAAATTTTCGAGGTTTAATTGTTTATACTGAGGTCAAAGAGAAAACATTGAAATGGCTAGCATCGGAATATTCGTAATTAATTCAGAAAACTGGAAAAAAAAATTATTTTATTAAAATGACTTGAATGAAAAAAAAATATAGCATTATAATGATTTTCCATAAAATCTTCACCTCATTTCATTTAATACACAAGAGAGAGAAAGACGTTGGAAGAAAACAGATAACGTTGAAACGATGGCGGGCGCGTTGTCTTACTTTGCGGGTTATTAAACTTAGCTTCTACGTTTTCGTAAATGCAGAGACTACGCTAGTGAAAATACCCGGGATGTGGCCAGACAAGAGTGAGAAAAGTGGAGTGGGAGATCTACCACTGAATAGAGAAGATGGGCTTTGGTAGAGAGGGGGGTAACTATGGAAGGAGAAGAGAGACGCGATGTACAGCAAAAAAAAAGGGGATGGAGAAATCCCGGTAGGTACTCTCAAGTAGTGAAACTGTACAATGTGATATATATACCACGTGAATTAAATGCTTTTTGTTATTATCTGAAACAAGAAGTTCTTGATGTATACTTAATTACTGAAAGATTTTCAAGTTTATACCAAAGTAGAGTTAATGAGATTAATTAAATGATCATTTGTTCTTTTTTATTCTTCTCATTTGAATGAAAATAGAGAGAGAGAGGAACATAAGAAAAAAAAACTGTGATTGGAATGAACGAAAAGAGAAATACATTTCATCCCCATGCAATATCCGTGAGAATTCATGGATTCTCAATGAGAAACGAGAGAGGAAAAGAATTTTTGTTTAACTGAAAAAGAATTTATTGTACTATTTAGAGTGTCTTATGTGAAACGTATATACACTTGGATAGTTACAGTGACGAATCACAGGGTCTTTGGCGCGTAAAATCGATGGCAATGGAAATAGATTGTCGGATCTATTCTCCAAAGAGAGAGAGAGAGAGAGAGAGAGTCAGAAAGAAGAGAATTTCCAGCCATCTACAGAGGCGTCTGGTGATACCGATGGGTCATTCCAATAGACAAATCGGGGATTACTTCCTGTGTACTGGAGATTGATTGTAAAATACGAGCATCTAATCAATTTATTGTTCCATTTATAGGTTTAGGAAGTAGGAAGAGAAATCAAAAGAATATTTTACATTATATGGCGAAAGTTTGGAATTTTTTTCGTTAAATACGAAAATAGGTAAAATTTTCACAAAATTTAGATGAAATTTTTTTTTTTTTTGCTAGAAAAGAGCATCAAGTTAATTCGGCTAAATTAGAAGTGGAGATGCTAACGTTCTCCTCTTTTTCCCCACTAACGCTCAACTGAGAACTGAATTATTTATCAAATACTTCATTTGCATATATATTAGTGAGTTTTCCACGGGCTTTACCACTCACAGTGACTCTTATACTCTCTCTCTCTTCTCTATTCTAGAACG
Organism: Aleiodes leptofemur; assembly: GCA_963942555.1. NCBI lineage: Eukaryota > Metazoa > Arthropoda > Insecta > Hymenoptera > Braconidae > Aleiodes > Aleiodes leptofemur. The sequence continues at coordinate 25,811,878 of OZ012609.1, forward strand.
TGCCAGAAAGTAGTACATGTCCGAGCACATTTTCGTATTATATACATTTGAAGGATCAGCGTAAAACCACTGGTTTCTTTACGTCCAGTACTGAGATAAAATTGGAATTCTTTGAGATTCAGCTCTCTCTCGTTTTTCTTATATATTTAAAAAAATAATAAAAAGATAGAAAATTCAAGTTGAAAGATCTCAAGTAAGAATAGAGTGTTTCAAGTGTATCAAGAAAAATGACTCTTTCCAGATGGCTTAAACTTCAATAGGTTTATTTAATTTTATTTCTCTTAATTTTCTTCCTCCATTTGACCTTTCTTCAACATTGAACTGTGTGTGGCCCAACTGCACTGTCCGAAGTTACTACGTGACTCACGTAGCTTTTCCAGGACACACATTGCGGCATTTCATAGCATTCACGTTTTCCTTCACCAATGGAAACTAGGAGAGAACAGGTTAGTGAGACGTATGGGGTAGTGTAACACGTACGTGGTTAAACGTGTGTTGGGTAATTCAATCGGCATTGGGTACGTGAAATGTGTCAAAGTTTGCTAAAACTTTGGAAATTAATTTTCTTCGCTCTATATAATTACTGTAATATAATTAATAATATTACATGTTGAAAGTACTTTAAATATTATTGAATGTATAATATATATATCGTCGCCTTAGAGGGAAAGGGGCGTAAGTGCCATTCTTCCGATTTTTTCTCTTCAAAATGACAAAGAGGTGTAAGTACCATAATTCAGATAGAAATCGCAAAAAACATAAGGGCGAATTCCAAAAATTCTCCTAGGGGAAGGTGGGGCAATACGGACATAAGGGATAAAATGGACACATTTGAGTTTTTATGCATATATTATGAAAAAATCTTTAAATGAATGAAAATATTGGAGATAGATTTTTTTTAGTGATTCCATCGGAAAGCTGAGGAAATTTCAGTCGAAAAACATGTGCCAGAATTAATTTTTTTCAATTTTCTGAGAATTTCATTTTTTCTGGGATTTTTGAGGGCTAAAAGCCTTCCGATTTTTGAGTGAATTCAGTTTTTTGGGGATATCTCTGGTTCTATTGGTCGTAGCGACCTGGGGCCGATTTTAAATGAAAGATGAGATCATTTTCCATCGATTTATGGGGTTTTGGATTCGAGAATATCGATTTTTCACATAGTTATAGGGCAAAAACCGATGATGATAATTTTTCACAAAAGTTCCCATAACTATCTGAAAAATCGATTTTTCTAAATTCAAAACCCCATAAATCGATGGAAAATGATCTCACCTTTCATTTAAAATCGGTCCCAGGTCGCTACGATCAATAGAACCAGAGATATTCCCAAAAAACTGAATTTACTCAAACATCGAAAGGCTTTTTTACCCCTCAAAAATGACAAAAAAAATCGAATTCTCAAAAAATTGAAAAAAATTAATTCTGGCATTCGTTATGTGCCTAAAATTTTCTCAGCTTTTCAATAGAATCATCGAAAGAAATCTATCTCCCACTGTTTCATTACAATGTCCATTTTGCCCCACCTTCCCCTATGCTATAAAAAAAATTATAAAAACTAAAAGGCGTAAGTGCCAAAATTTAGATGAGAAATCCTAAAAACAAAAGGGCGTAACTCTAAATATTCTCATGAGATCAAAAAATTATAAAAACGAAGAAGCGCAAGTGCGGAGATACGTTCTTTTCACTTTAACATTAACAATTATATAGCGTTCAGAAGGAAAATAACAAAAGGGGCGTAAGTGTGAAGATACGTCCCTTTCATTTTAAGATTGGTAGTTACGCCAATTTCACTCCAAGGCGCCTATATATATATGAATTCTCAAAAATCACTGAACAGAAGAAGAATTGTAAAGTTATATGAAATGTTTTTGGCGGGGCTCGTGTCATTTCATTTGAAATTCATTGGAAGCGCTTACACACCAGTCTGGGGAATCCCCTGTACAAAATGCAATTGAAACAGTGCCTCTAGAAATCCCAGTGAAAACAAGAAAAGATGTTCATATATGGAAACTCCTGACGTAGATGAGAAACGCAGAGTGGAAATAGCTACGCAATTTGCATCACTGTGGTTTCACCATTGTCGGAATATCTTGTTTGATATGACGAGAAATATAGAAATAGTAGGTATTCTATAGTAGTTGTAGAGAGTTTTGAGAATAGCGGTTGAATAAGTTTTGTCCCATGGGAAATGGTTAACTCGACGAACTCTTCTTCACGTTTCAATTTCAAAACTGAAATACACTCATGTTGGACCCTGGGAATTATTTATTTTTGTGTTATAAATATTTTGCTTCTAGTTTATTCATTAAAACTTTTAGGGATAAACAATTTTATTGATATTTAGAAAATTCATTTTGAAGAAAAGCTTGTTGAACAAAAGTATGTACATTTCTTATTGAAATAATAAAAAGGTGACAAATACATTTCATTCTTTTTTTTTTAATTCTCCCGGTGTTCTTATTCAACCCAACAGAATGTCCCTTATCTGAAACATGTCTTCTGGCTCCATTGGTAATGTCATTCTTGCTGCGGTTTTTCATTTCCTTCCATGACGTAAGTAATTGATGAGACTAACGGCACATTTTTCTCTCTCATTCTTATTTTTCTTTGGCAAAGAAAGAGAATTACCCACAGAGTGAAGAAAAAATTGTATTTCCCATTGCAAGTGATGAAAAACTTGAAGAGAGGCGGGGGGGGGGGGGATTGTTCTGCAGCTATCACTCATTTTTTGGAAAAATATTTTGCATAGTGAATAAATAAAAAAAAGACAGTAGAGGTATTTTATTGAAAAATTGTGCAAGCGTTCAGTTTTGAACATTTTAATAATTCTCTTTTTTTGCCCCAAAAATTGAATTATTTTTTTGAATTATTTCGAAAAATTCCTTGTTTTTTTTATCTTTAGTTTTATTGCTCAGAGAATAAAAAAAATCCGAATAGAGAAGAATGGCAAACTAATTTACTATTGATTGATGTGTTTTCGAAATTATTTTTCAGCGATTTTTGAGGTGTTTGCAATGCATATTGACCCACGTTTTCCATGGAAAATTTTCCTAGCTTTTCAAGAGAATCATGGAAAAAAAAATTTCTTCCTTTTCCTCATTCATTACTTGTTTCAAGAATTTTTTTTTTTTTTTTTTTTTTTTTGTGTTTTAAGAATTGACATTTAAAATTCATAGAATGGAATAAAAGTACGCAACTATGAAAGAGAAATGTGCAAGTTGTCTATTCATTAAATATAATTAGGAAAGTTTTGAATAATAATGTTTCATTGAGTAGCAGACGATAATAGTTGATAAACTTGATCCATAAAGCAGAGTGCTCGTACATGCCCAGAAGGAATTTAAATACTCACACGACATTGTAAACTCTCATCCAATTGGGAATGAATACATTTTGCGGATAGTATATACATATATTAGTGCGTCAGCCATGTGAAATGACCTAAATTTAAATTCTTGAATGAGATACGTTTAGTCTAATCGCTTTATTCCCATATTGCGAGTGTCATTCACGCTTTATTTGAATTCTCTCAATCCTTTTGAACTTTTGAAGAAGCAGATATCTTGGATATCCTTGGCGGATGAGACAATCATTATTATTAATTGGTTTCTTGGAAGTAAATTCTCGAATGAAAATAGTTCAAATCTTTCTTCCATTCAAATGTTATTTCACTCTACAAATGAGACGGAGAAAGAGATTTTCTAAATGAAATTCTTCATTTCATTCTGTATACGTGCAATTTTGGAATTCAATCATTTCGGCTGTATAGCGCTATCTTTACGTTTTCATTCCAAACTTTTGTGGATTCATTTTCCTATATTTCAGGAAACGCTGATGAAACAGGGATCTGTAAATAAAAAAGGGCAATTGGTAATTTCATTGTTCTTTACTATAGGGGAAGGTGGGGTAAAATGGATACAAGGGTAAAACGGACACGGGTTGATTTTGGTATTTTATACTATGAAAATTACTTGAAATAGATAGGAAAATTCTGGAGATAGGTTTCTTCTGATGATTCCATTGGAAAGATGAGAAAATTTCCCATGAAAATCATATCGTCGACTTAGAGTGAAAGGGGCGTAAGTGCCAAAAACACGAAATCCTGGTAAGAAAGGGGTGTATCTCCACTTATTGCTCTAAAATGTTTTTCATGGTGTCCTGGACGTTATTTGAGCAAATGAAAATGAAAATAACAAAGTGGCGTAACTACCAATCTTAAAATGAAAGGAACGTATCTCCGCACTTACGCTCCTTGGTTTTTATAATTTTGTCAGCCCATGAGAATATTTGCAGTTACGCCCTTTTGTTTTTGAGATTTTTTATCTAAATTATAGCACTTAGGCCTCTTTGTTTCATTTTTTTTATTTAATCATTTGTTTGGACTTACGCCTCTTTCTGGTTATCTTTTTTATGGCTCCGGTATTCGATCTTTGCATCGGCAATATCTGCAGCACAGATTAATCTTTCCATTATTATTCACGCTTACAAGGAATACAAGCAGGCTTTGTGCATTGCTTATAACAAAATCAGGTATGTGCTGGAGATATGCCTCTTTGTTATTATCACTTAAAAATAACAAAAAGAAAAATGTGTTGGAGATACGCAATTTTGATATTACGAATTTTTGGTTCTCCGTAACAAGGAAACTTTAGGTTCTTCGCAAGAAGGAAACTGAAGTCAGGAAAATGCTAATAACAAAGAGGCAATTGGAGTATCCATTCTACCTCACCTTCCTATATTTTTTTTTTAATTCGATTAAAGCAGAGATCTGTAGAAAAAAATGACAATTGGAACTAAATAAAACGACCTTTCTATTATTTTTCTCGACGGAAATACTTTATTTATTGAAAAAAATCAAAAATCAAATACAAAGTAACAACATTCTTTCCTAATTTTTAATACAAAAATTTAAACTACAACACACTGATAGCTGCATTATAGTGTATCAATTGATGATTTTTTACTCCCGTCATAATTTGATAATCCAATACAAATAACTTAACACAGCTGTACAAAGTAAAGAAGAAAAGCAAAGACAAAAGCATTTGAGTTCAATTATTTTCTTGAATTTGTAATATTTGGAATGTCTCCAAAAATTTTACTCCATCATTGATTGAATCTCTATTAAATTATATATACCAGCCTGAGAGTAACTTTGTTTTTTTCTGTATTTTAGATGGTTTTCTGTATATTGTGATAATTTTTGTGATTCCTTTTTTGGTATAGATACAAGCATTGAAATTTTCTGCTTCACGTTTCAATTGGCTAAGATCTGGAGCCTTTAGCCATTGCAATACCAAGACCAAGAATACTTGCAAGACCAATTATCACTCCACCAGCTACAGCCATGCCAACTAATCCCTCTGGAGTAATGTAAAATATTTTTCGAATCAGTTTGAATTATTACCTGAGAGGATTTTCATGATAAAATAAATTAATTGAATTGTCTCTCACCTTTCTCCATTTTTTTCTTAATCAAAGTCTCCAAATGCTGAACTTGTTGATTACCAGGCTCCACCTGGAGGAATGCTCTGACGTAATGAAGTGCTTTAGTATATTCCTAGTGAAGATATTAATGAATTAAAAAATATTAATATTCAGTTTTCAAGTATAATAATAATATGAATAAAATGAAGTCAGTAGTGAAGAGGTAAAACAAGATAAGTCTCTTTTTTTCTCATCAAGTTTTTTGAAAATACCTTAAAAAATAACCGAGAAAGAGCAATTTTGCCCTAAAACTCTTTTGGAACTCTTAAAATTCTCTACAAGAACAGATAAATAATATCACCTCATCTCGCTTAGTTTCCGAGATATTTCCTTCGAAATGACCTCAAAGATAAGTCGATTTATCCTGTTTTACCTCTTCACTACTGAAATAATCAAGGTTCTTACTTTGATTCGTGCATTTCCAATGGCTAAATAGTACAGGCAATCTCTTCTCTCGCTATCACCATGATTAGTAAAGAGATCCTCGAGCAGTACAATACCTTTTCTTATGTCAGCTGGATATTTACTCCTGACTAAACACCAGGCATACTCGAATTGTACTTTTTGAGTAACAGTCGACGTTCGGAGTTGCTCATTGTAGATTTTTTCAAATTTCTTCAAGCAAAATTGACGGAAAAAAAAATAAGAAAAATGAGTTTTAACATGAAATATAAATTATTCAATGTAAGAATTATTCCATTAAAATGATGATTAAAATTATAAATTAATTGTGAAATCTGATGCAACTAATTTCTAACCTAGAAAAAAATTCCTTCCTTCAAAAAATTGCTTGAAAATTGGCAAATAGAAAAATTGTGGAAAAAATTGTCCTTTTATCAAATTATAATACAGAAATTAATCACAATTAATGATGACTCATTGGAATTTAATGACAAAACACTTACTTTGAGGTCCTCTGAGGACACAACCTCGTCTAACACGTCCTCCATAACAATTGACTGATTTATTCAAACCCTATATGTTAATAATAATTATAATGAACGAAAAATCTATGAAGAATCTCAGGAAAATACAGAGGTGACTTGCCTCAACTTTTTTTCTAAACAAAGAATTGAATTAGTGAGTAAAAAAAATGAATAATCTGTGAAAATCTACGTCACTGCTGCGATCTTTCAACGAACCGGGGAAATTTTCAACTGACATGAGCGCCATTCATTAATTGATATATATATATATATATATACTTACCTTATAAGGATTCGAGGAACAAAGAAATTAAGTGATAATAATAATGTTAGAGCCTACTGTACAAGGATTATTATCCTGCAGAGTTATTTTAGCCAGTGGCTCTCCTCGACGTCATGAGATAATTAAAAATTTAGTGAGTTGGTTTTTAGTAATAAAATAGAAAATTTGGAGGTTCATTTTAAACAGAAGAAATTATTAATCATTTACTTTGGACTCTTTAGGGTATCAATGCAGAATGTATTCCATCAACTTATGACGAGAATCTCGAAAGGACCAAGTATAAAAATCATGGAGATTACGTTCAAGATTTGGCTTACTTTAAAGTTCAAGAAGTTGCTGAAAGATTGAAAAATGATAAAAAGCCACCAGAATTAATAATTGGAGCTGATACTGTTGTAACAATGGGTGAGACTATTTATGGTAAACCAAAGGACAAAAATGATGCTTTTAGGATACTGAATAATCTGAAAGGCAGAGAGCACGAGGTTTTCACTGGAGTTTGCCTCAAAACAAGATGCAAGGAAATTAAATTTTGGGAAAGTACTAGAGTTACTTTTGGTGATATTTCTGATGAGCAGATCAGAGCTTATGTTGCTACTGGTGAACCAATGTAAATGAAGAATTTATTTATCAAGTTATTCCCTAAACTTTTCAATGATCGACTGTTTTTTTTTTAATTATATTTTCAAGGGACAAAGCAGGTGGCTATGGAATTCAAGGTATTGGTGGCTGTTTGATAGAGAAAATTAATGGTGATTATTACACAGTAATGGGAATGCCACTTTATTCATTAATTAAGCACTTGAATAAATTATATTCTCAAGATTAATAAATAATAATAAGAGAAAGTGAGGCAAAATGGTAATTCATTTCACCTTCCAGTCAAGAAGGAGAAATCCTCAAAAGAAATCCATCTCGAATATTTCACACTGATTCCGAATAATTTTTGATAATATAAAATATCACAACTAAAATGTGTCCCTTTCACCCCACCTTTCTCTATATTAGAAAATCCTTCATGTATAATAATAATTGAAGAATGAGAAGGAGAAATTTATCCATCAACTCCATTTATTTAAATAATATATATAATCCACTCAAAATCACAAAAACGAAAACCTAAGGATTGAAGAGCAAAAAATCATACAAAAGAGAAGAAAAAAAAAGCCCTAGAAAAAAAAACAATTAAATCACGCAAAATTTCAGTATTAAAAAAAAATATATTACTCTATAATGATGATGATAATAATATTAAATTATCAGTAATAATTCGAGGGTGATGCTAGAGAAGTAGTGCTCAAAAGAAATAGCTAATTTCATTAATCAACAAGTCAAAAAAAGATTTTTTCAACAAGGAGACAAAACTTTTGTGTGAAAATAGCTAATGAACATGATTAAAAAAAGAAATAATTACATGGGCTAAATTCAATTTTCTTTTTTTCCATCATGCTGAACATGATCCTCAATTTTTTCTTCAAAATTTTTTTCTTGAATCTTTGAAATTTCATCTTTGGAATTTTTTTCCTGTTTGGAATTCTTTCTTCTATCATTTTTAAAATTAAAAACATCAGGTAAACTATCTGTCAGTCTGTTCTGCCATTTTTGAGGAATAACGAGTATTGTAGTTATAGTATTACCCATAAATAGAATGAAGAACATGGCACTTAGTACAGTTACATGCCAGGTTGCTTCTGGATGTGACATTAAACTATATAACGTGTATGCATTGTATAATTGGAAAAAATATCCTACGAATAAAAATGGCAGAAGAAATGATAGGCCTCTCCACATCCAAGAATGAAAGCCCTCGATGGTAATGTCCATGTTGTGACGTTCACCAAGGGCTTTTAAACGATAGAGGACACCGTGTTGATACCTGAATTGTAGATACTGAACGAAACCTGAAATAAAGACAAAACTTGCATTATTTCTTCCTTATTACCTGTTGAGAGTTAATTTTTCAATACTTACTGATGTAAACATTGAACCACATGAATTGTCCTCGAAATGCATACCATGGCCCTGTATTTGGCCAAACAAGCAATAAACCAGATACAACTGTTGATAAAAAATGATGAAAACGCCACCAGCCTTTGATACGTGAACCATTGACCTTCAATATACTTTCACGTATCGTTAATGTGCAATAGTACCATACCAGTAGAAACATGAAGCTTAATTCAAGCGTCCTACAATCATAAATAATATTTTTCATCTCCGTTAATCTTCACACAATTCATTAACTTTCATTGACTCACCTGACATTGGTGAACAAATTAACAACACTCAATATGAATCCAATAACAGATAGCACCAATTTAAATTTCTCATACTCGTCCTTGTACTTGAACCTGAAATTCAATGAAAAATTTATGCAATTATTTCATTATGTATTGGAATAATACGTAGATTATAGGATTTCTTTTATAACCATAGCAAATACTAACTTGTCATTTTTGTTCAATATTGATACATTGACAGAGCCAAGAATAATTGATAAATACGTCCCATTAGCCTTTGGTAGTGTCTGCTCCATTTCATGTAGTTGTTCATCCCTTCTTTGCATGTCTTTGCTCAATTTTTTTCTCTCCTCACTAGCTTTTAATCTTGGCAAAGATGGGAAAATTGATTAAACAGATTGCATGGGAAAAAAAACATGTTCGATGCATCAATTAGTTTACTTACTGCTTCAAAGACTTGTTAATGACCCCCATTCTGTATCTCTGATGTGAAATACCACTGAGACACTTGGTCTGAAGTTCAGCAACTTGCTCCAGTTTAGCAACATAATCTCTGTTTAAAGCCTGGATTTTTTTTTTCATAAAAGATACAAAAAATGATTAAAATATCTAGAAACTTGTAATTGTGAGCCTATAATAGTAGTGTAAAGAAAAAACTTACCTCCAACTGTTTGAAATCATTGGCAAGATCATTCCAATCTTTGAGACAAGATTCAACATCAGGATTCATGATTATTCAAAAATATTGAATAAAATTTCAGCGACAAATGAAATATTCACAAACTCTATGAAACGTCCAAAAACACGTCTCGTAGCATCTAATAACCCCGGATAAAATAATTTTTTTTTTCTCACTGATAAAGAAGAAATATTAATGAAAACACTTGAAGTTCGTTTAATGTTTAATCAGATAATCAGTTGCGATGATAAGACAATTCTTATTTCAACATGTGCCAGGCGATTTGAGTATTTGGCTGTTCCAAAAAATTCCTTGTAAAATTCAAATAACCTCAAACTACACGAGAAAATGTTCCAAAGAATCTAAAATTTCTTACCAAAACGATTTTATTATTATATTATAATTTGTAAATTTCATTTGGCATTGATCATGTGCGATTTTCATGTTAAATTAATTCGTTAATGCTTCCCATTTTGTATTTTATGGGGGTGAAAAAAACGGGGGGAAGTAATTGACGTTATTTATGCGCTCTGGAGAGAATTATAACTGGGAAAAACTTGTGTAGTATAGGTGTTGCCAGCTCAAGTTGACAACAGGGAGGGGGGATGGGCTCGTCGATGATTCGACGTTTTCCGCTTCATTTTTTTTTCTTTCTATTTCCATTATTCCCTGATGAAGAAGTTATGAAAAAAAAAATGATTTAATTCCGTTAGTTTTGTTGGATGATTTTCCGAAAACTGAACTTTTTTCCCTTTATTTGAAAGTATAAAAAATCATCCTATACCAACTAATTCTACAAGGGAAAACCTGAAATTGGAATTTCTAGATAGAAGACGAGTTTTTTTAAAATGAGTTTTTTAAATTTATTCTTGATGCTTATCAGGGATTTTCGAATCCCAGTGTTTACAATTCCTTAAGGAGTGGTGGAGGCACTTTCAATGATAAAATATACAGCCAACACTTTTCTTCTTCCTCTTTCTTCTTCTTTTTCTTATCATTTTTTTTTCATCTCCTTTCTTTTCATCTTCACACAAAGCTAATTTTTAACCGAGAGAGTTTCAGTTTCTCTTGATCTCTCACCATTGAATCACGCGTCTTAGAATCCATAAAAAAATTTTTTGTTTTCATCTCATTTTATTGAAGAAATTATGAATATTATCAATAAATGTTCATTTTCACTCACCCGAATCGTTGAGGATACACTGTTTATGAATATTGGTGAAGCAATTTGCGGGAAATTTAAAGTTTATCATGTTATTAATAAAAGGCATTTTTCGCGGGGTTTTGTGGGTAATAAAAATGCGGGGATTCCCCAGTGTCCAAAACCAAATATTTTCGAGAATATGAAGAGTCTAGTGTGCTGGAATAGGGCAAAGAGACTCCATGAATTTGTGGATGAGAGACATGGTGCCTTGGGGCCAATATTCAAGATGCAAATTGGACCGATTACAGCGATATTTGTTAATTCACCCGAGTATTATCGTCAAATTTTCAAATGCGAAGGTTTGACACCGCAAAATTTTATTCCTGAAGCATGGACTCTATACAACGATATGCGAAAGTGTCCTCGAGGATTACTCTTCATGTAAAAATATTTTTGTTATCTATTTTTCTAATTATTCAAATTAAATAACAATAATTTATGAAAAATGAAATGATTAGAGATGGATTTTTTTTGATGATTTTATTGAGAAGCTGAGGAAATTTTAGCCGGATAACAAGTGTCAGATGTATTTTTTTCGATTTTTTTGAAAATTCGATATTTTTTGGTAGTTTAAGGGGTGAAAAGGCTTTCCTCTTTTGAAATTTTTCAGTTTTTTGCAAATATCTCTGGTTCTATTTGTCGTAGCAATTCGGGGTTGGTCTCAAATGAGAGGCGAGCTCATTTGCCATCGATTTATGGGGTTTTAAGTCCAAAAATATCAATTTTTAGGATAATTATAGGCCAAAAACTGTTTCACAAAACTGTTTCACGAAAATGCCCATAAATACCTTAAAAATCGATATTTTCTGATTGAAAACCCCATGAATCGATGGCAAATGATCTCACCTTTCACTTCCATTTGGAATTTTTACGCTATGACAAATAGAACCGAAGATATTCTCAAAAAACTGAAAATTTTCAAAAAAAGGAAGGCTTTTACCCCTCCAAAATGCTTAAAAAATTAAAAATCGTGGAAAGTTCTAAAAAATTAATTCCGGCACTTGTTTCCCGCCTGAAATTTCCTTAGCTTTCCAATGAAATCATGAAAAACAATCCACTGCCAATATTTCTATTAATTGCAAGAGTTTTCCATAATATTTGCCTAAAAATTTAGATATGTCCATTTTGCCCCCACCTTCCCCTATATGAAATGCACTTTTAGAATAATTGAAAATACCAGACATGGGATATTCTCGATGAATTCATTGAAGAGCTGAGGAAGTTTTGCGATGGATAAAATTTGCCATAATTCATTTCTGAATGGGTCGGCTCCAATCATTAAAACTAAAGGATAGTTGTAATACTCGGGTTTATAGAAAATTAAAAGTAGTAATCCATATTCTCAGAGTTGGAATCATGAGAGAATCATTCATGTGTCAAGGTGTTTTTCTTTAGAAAATTACCATGTTATATTCGCTTATTTCAAAATCAATCAATATCCTTTATTAGGCATGGAGACGAATGGCTAAATTACCGAAGGATTATGAATAAATTATTATTATCACCATATACAGCTGATGAAATGGTCATGAATTCTTGTGAGAATGCAGCTATTAAATTGTGCAATGAATGGAAATTTTATGCTGACACTGGAGAAAGCCTTCCGCAACTTGAAATGAAACTCTACAAATGGTCTATCGAAGTTATCATGTCGACTCTCATGGGTGTGGGATGGAAAAATCACGAGAAAAAAATATCACAAGATATAAATATTCTTGCAGCAAATCTCCATCAAATTTTCATTCAAAGTGCAAAACTCTCATTATTACCATCGAAACTCATGATGAAACTGAGACTTCCGGTTTGGAATAAATTTGTTAATGTAACGGACGAAGTCATGAGAATTGCAAGAAAGTTGGTAATGGATATGGAAGGATTATCGGAGAATGGACTTTTGAATCTAATGAAAGATGAGGGAATTGAGAATGAAAATCTCGTTAGAGTTGTGACTGATTTAATTATTGCCGCTGGTGATACGGTAATTTTGAGCAATATGAGCCGTAAAGACGCTACACTATATCTTGCTAATTGTTTTAGACTTATTAATAATTTTTTTTTTCCAGACAGCTTTTTCTATGCAATGGGCACTATATCTACTCTCAAGGCACGAGCAAGTACAGGAAAAGTTATTTAAAATTTCTCAAATAAATGATTCTAAAGCAATTATGAACAATTCATATGTGAAGGGAATTTTGAGGGAATCATTGAGACTTTATCCAACAGCTCCATTTCTTCTCAGAATTCTCCCTCAAACAAGTCAAGTTGGAGAATACACGATTTCTCAAGGGGTAAGAAACTTGATTTGATTGTCCAGACTTTCGATATTTTATTTTATAACTGTCATTTTTACTTTTATCTACAGGAAATAGTCATCATGGCTCTATACTCGAGTGGCAGGGATGAGAATAATTTTCCAGATGCAGATAAATTTTTACCCGAGCGATGGACACGAAATGATGAGAAAAAATACGACAAAATTACAAATCCATTTGCAAGTATTCCCTTTGCCCTAGGTGCAAGAAGTTGCATTGGAAAAAAATTAGCCGAAACACAAATGACCCTTGCATTGACCCAACTAATGAAAAACTTTAAAATTCAGTGTGAAAATTCGGAAAAAATACAAATGACTCTCCATTTAATTTCTGTTCCCTCAGAACCAATAAAACTGCAATTGAGGACAAGAAATAACAGGAATTAAATCAAACAATACTTGAAAATTCATTATTAATTAATTAATGTACATTGAATTGAGAAAATATACAATTTACATGTAAAAGAAGAATAGTCAATTATTCCAATGATTTATTTTGTTAAAAATAATTAATATCACTAGACTAGAGAGGAAAAAAAAACGATTATGCACTTGATTCTCAGCACAATAACTGTACAATATTCCATATAATTATAAAAGTTTTTGAGTAAAATCTCTTGGATTCATGGAAATATCTTGAGAAAAAGAAGGAGAAATATTAGCGAGCATCATGCCAAATTCGATTGAATTCTCTCATGATAAATCTCCTCCCTCTCTTTCGCAAGATACTCGAATTCTTCCAATTGAAAAAATGCATGGTCACAAAACTCAATTTACTCAATTGAAATTACAAAATCAATTCACTTGGTCCAATAAAATCAATCAGATAAGAAATTAATTATCGTATAGAGAGTTCCTGCATGATAATAGTACGTACATCATGCAAGAATTCTCTGAAATTACAATCATCTGAAAAATCTTTAAAAGAACGTAATCTGTCTTCTCTTGTTGCTCGACATGTTAAAAAATTTTTAACACAACAAATTTTTAATTCACTACAACCATTAGTCCTTGCCCAATTCCAAGCACGACTTAAATTTTTATGTGATAATTTAGCCATCGATGTCTCTGTTAAACTTTCTGATTCTTCGAACATGAGAAATTTATCAGCTAATAATACAGCATCCAATAGTGCTTCAATTTTTAATTTTGCCAATTCTCTTTTGGTTTTTGTAAAAAGTTTTCCACTTGCTGCTAAACAAAGTACCGAGAGTCCATCTGTCGATACATGCTGAAGACGAATTCTTGTTTGGCCTTGAAAATAATGGAAAAAATTAATCAACTGTTTAATTCATATAATATAAGAAAGAAAAAAAAGTAATTTCTCACCAGCTTCGAAAAACTTTCCCTCCAGCATGGCGGAAAAAGCCTCTGATTTCCTGCAGAGAACTATTCTAGAAGCCTCAACAGTACCACCATCATCAAGCTCAAATGTAACAAAACACTCTTGATTACTTGCTCCTCGATTAGACTCATTCTTTCTTCTCTTGCTCTCACCCTGTTTCTCTTCATCAACATGATCCCAATTCTCAATAATATGAAAAACATCACCCATTGTCAATTTGTCATTGCCACCACTTGTAATTGGTGCAATACCAAGTGCCTCAGCAAGTTGACAAATTGATAATATTGAATTTTCATTCAACAAGTGATTCTGATCAGCGAGTAATTGAAATATTAATTCAAGACCACCATACTTGGTCAATAATGTCCTTAATTTTTCACGTGATTTTAGAATGAATGGTACTGACAGGGCAACCATAAATTTTTGTGATTCACAGCCTCTTCTTAAAATTGCCGACATGTCACCAAATGCTCCACCTGATTCGGCACATGTTGAAAATATTTCCAAGTAATCCTGAAAATTGTAGAGGCTCTGTGCCTCAAAAACAAAGCCTTGTAGTAAAAGAGGACGAAAATAAATATGATTATTTATGATTCGATTGAGTATCAATGGAGCTTTACAATTCTTCGATGCTTCAATATAAGCAGTTAGTGCCTGAATTGTATTTGAATCAGCAAGTCCCTCAATTGGATCACTCCAACATGTTAATTTTGTTAAAAGAGCCAAGGTCCACATGTGCGAAATATTAACTTCTGAATTTAAAACTGGATCCATTTCATCCTCGTCCTTTTCTGATTGTTCTCTATCGTCCTGAGAAATACTTGTACAAACGAAACTACTCAATGAATCAATTTCTTCCTTATTTGATGTACTTTTAGTGTCCTCATTATCGAAAAAATCTTCTGTATCTGAACAAACTGGACTGTAGTTTTCCTCATCATTATCAGTCAATTCACTCGATGGAAGAGGCGGAGAATTCGAGGGTGAAGATGTAGGACTATTTGCACTGCATGGACTCCACTGATTTGGAAAAAAATCGAGACTAAATCTTCCACCACTTCTATTGATTATCTTATTATTTGCCTCGGGTGACATGGCATCTGCACTTCTCTTCCGTCCACTTTTTTCCAAGTTTTCCTCCTCCGTTCTCACGTCGAGGACCATTTTATTTAGCCTCCCAACCAAAACTCGAAGGATTCCATTTCCAATCATGATTCTCACGCTCTCCTCATCGTATACAAACTGTGTGAGTGCATGCAGAAGCATCGGATGATATCTCTCTCTTCCCTCGTCTTCCAGAAGCTTCAGCATGACCTGAAGACCTCCATTGTCTCGAATTTTTGCCCTGTTAACTGCTTCCCTTGAGAATAAACATAAACTTGCACTGGCTTCCCAGAAAACCGTGTTTGATGAAGAATCACGTTTGATATTCTTCAAGAAATCAATGATCCACTCGACACCACCACAATTACCAAGATCAGGTCTATTCTCTGGTATACTCGATAATTTATAATAAATTTGAATGGATATTCGATTGTTCAGTTTGCATAGATTCAAAATGCACTGGAAATTTGTCGGTGATTTTATTTGTTGGATAATTCTCGGATCTTGTAACTCGAGGAAACTCTTTAGGGCTTTCAAACAGGTTTCAGTTAGATCTTTGAATTTGATTTGTGTAGAATCCGATGCATACTTGGTGCTTGCACTGACAAACAGCTTCATTATTTCCTCAATCATTTGACAATCAATGATTTCAAGCTGCGAAGGGGGATGAGAATCCCACAAGTTTTTTATTGCACGAATTGCCATGACGTGAGTTTGAGGCGTAGATTCTGTTGTTAAAACTGAAGAGAGAGCAGGAATAATTCTTGAGGAGCATAGTAATGCACTCAGATGTTTCGAGCGACACATGTTACCGACTAGGCGACATGCGCGACAGTGGAGGGTTTGTCCACCGGGAAGATTTTCCAGGATCCATACAATGTTTGATGATAATTTTGGAATCTTTGTCTATGAGAGAGAAATTATGAATTTTCATGAATATAATAGATTTATTATTAATCTAGAAAGGTTTTGGGATATAATGGGAATTGCGATGAACCAGTGGGAGATGAGAAATTTTTCAATGATTTCATCTAGTATTTTCTTCTCATTTTAATTGCAATGTGTTTCATCACTAATCTCTTTCTATATTACCCCATCATATAGTAATTTTTGAAAACTATTTGTCGCCCTGGTGATAAATGTTTGCGCGCAAGTGCCAAAAACTCGAGAATAAAAATCAAAAAGTCGCGTCTTCCAAACCACTACCACAATTTATTTTATGACATGCTGGGCCTTTTCCTTTTTTGCTATAAATTCCAATAACATAATGACGTGTTTACCAATGTAAAAGTGAGAAAACCTCATCTACCATTCACGTCTCGTTGCTTTTACTGTTTTTTTAATACAAGGAAAAATTAATAACGCTCTCTCGTCTATTTGTTTCCAAGATTTTTTGATGTAGGGGTAAGTATGAAGGAAAATGGACATGATAATGAAACGGCTAGAGATGGATTTTTTTTGATGCTTCCATTGAAAAGCTAAGAAAATTTGCCGTGGAAATCATATGTCAGAAATTATTTTTTTGTATTTTTTAGAAATTAAATTTTTTTGGTCGAAGTTTGGAGGAGAATCCCTTTCCATTTTTGAAAAAATTCACTTTTTTCAACATATTTCCGGTTCTATTGGTCATAGCGTGAAAATTCAGTATCGAAATGAAAGGTGAGATGAGTTTCCATCGATTTATGGGGTTGAGAATTGAAAGATATCGATTTTCAAGGTATTTATGGACACTATTGTGAAAATCAGTTTTTGCCCGATAACTATCCTAAAAATCGATATTTTTCAATTCAAAACCCCATACATCGATGGCAAATCACCGTTCATCTCGATTTGGAATTTCTATACCATGACCAATAGAACCAGAAATATGTTGGAAAAAGATTTTCAAAAATGGAAAGGGCCTTCAAACTTTCACCAAAAAAGTGAAATTTCTAAAAAATGCAAAAAAATCATTTCTGACACATGATTTCCATCGTAAATTTCCTCCATCTCTAATATTTCTAGTAATTCGAAGAATTTTTCATTATGCAGACATCAAAAACTATATCCATTTTACCCCTCATGTCTATTTACCCTAAACAAGTAGTCGAATGCCTTATTCACCATTTCTTCCTTTCAGTAAAAACAAAAAGATGCAAGTCCTGGAGATACGTGACTCTCTGCTGCTAATCTGTGGCACTTACGACCATTTATTATTTATATTTTTTTTCATTGATTAATGCGAGGAAAGCCCATGAGATATCGATTGGAGTATAAGAAAAAGACCATTTGTTATTTGCAATATAAAAAAAATGGACAGATGGCACTTGCGACCATTTGTTACCAAGGCAACGATATATATTTAATTGAATTGAATTAATAGGTGAATTTTGCCGCGCAATCATGTTACACGAGAGAACGCGCGAAATAATTTGAATACAAACATGCGTAATATAGTTCAAGAATAATAAGAAGATTATTTAAAGTAACAAATATCTATCTCTTACCTCTTCTCTTACGGAGCTCTTTAGAAAAGCATTTGCGAGGATACTGAGTGCATAATCCAAAATTTTAGTATTTGGCACTCTAAGCACCCTCACGATTAAATCAACGCCTCCATTATTAATAAATCCATCGAGCATCTTTTCATCGTCTTTGATTTTTTTCAAAACACTCAACATGCCCCCTTTATCTCGTGAAGAAATATATCCAGCAAATTCCTGGACTATTCCCCTCTCCCTTGGCCCTCGGGACATGTTTGAGGCCCTCCAAAAAAATTTTATTGAAAGAAATTTGTAATAAATTCCCCTCAAAAAAAATCTACATGCTACAACATGAATATACCATTGAGAATTTAATTCACTATCTCTGAATCAAAAGAATTGAATTTTTTCTTCTTTTTTTTCTTCTATCAATAAAAGCATGTGTCATATATATATATTATATATATATGTATATTTTTTTGTAGCTTCTCCCCAGTGCCAAGAAATTTGCTATAGTATGTGCTGCCAATATTTTCACACTTTTGTCATTGAAAAACCCCCCACTACTGAAAAAATTGCCCACCTCACGCCAATCTATGAAAATATTAAACAATTTAATCTAAAATGCTTGTACAAATTCAATGAAATTGTAAAATATTACATATTGAATTGTTCAATTGACATGAAACAAATTACGTACCTCATATTCAGCATAAGCACACTATACTACACACAGCTGATCGATTGAGTTACTAGAAAACGTCCCTAGAATTCTCGTGTCTGTGTATTCAACACCATGACAAAATGGCATGAAACTTCTGAATGCAAGTTTCAATAGATAAAATGGTCTGCTGCATTACCATGAATTTTTTTTTTACACGACTACAATTATTATAATTATTATTTTTCACATGATAATCATGATAAAAGAAGCTTGCTCCAATTTATTTAATTGAAAAATGATCAATGCTTTGAAAAAACGAATTTTTCCATTTCAATGAATTTATCAACAGTCAACAATTGAACTTGCGTGGTTTTCAACAAGGCTTTTATTCTTCACGTCAGATCTAATAAAGAGCACTACCACTACCACACCAAGCTAGCTAGTGAGATTACAGTAAAACTCTTGTCGAGAAGAACCGCCCTTCATGATTATTAAAAAATAATAACCCAAATTATTATACTAAAAAAACAGTTCCTACTCGCTCAATTAAATTCGGAAATATTAAAGTGACACAATCAGGTTTTTTCAAAAATTTGCAAGTATTTTGCAATATTATGGCATGTGAATTAACGACGTATTTTAACTGTGAGTGAGAATCCATGAAAAAGAAGTCCTAATTTTTTAATTTCTCTTTCTTCTTCTTCATCTTCTTGGTTTCCATCAAGAGATAACAATAATTGAATTGTGCAATCAAGAAAAAAAAAACAATCAGCATTTTTTTAGTGTCTCTTTTTTCTTTTTCGTGGTTTTCGGTGTGGGGGAGGACAAGAGGGGCGGAAGTTGTGAGTGACTCAACTGCACAAAACAGTGGTAACGTATTATTATCATCATCACGAGACATGGAAAGAAGACAATCATGGTGAATACAAGACAGTGATAGATTGATTGACATGTGGTTTTTTCATGGATTCATATATTATTCTAATGTAAAATGAGTGTTTTTGGAGATTTCCAAAGAGTTTGGGTCGAGAGATTTCCAGATTCTGCATTGCCTGCTGCATGGGAAGAGGATGTTCGAGCAAATTTGATTAAACACAAGCAAAAGGTGAAATTTTTATTTTGTACTCGCATGGCATTTAATTAATTTTCGATAAATTTATCATGATGAAATTGCATTATTTTCAGGTAGCAGCATTAAAGGAAGAACTTGAGAAGGAAGAATTTTATGTAGAATACTTGGAAAGACTACTGGCTGATGTTGAACAGCACAAAAAACTTGCTGAAAAATCTACTGGATTACTCTCAACGCTAAAAACCTTGCCAGAATCACCAACAACTAATCATGAACGACAATCAGATGACAATTCTTTAGAAATATCAAATCCTGATGAATCCCCAAAAGAAAACGAATCAGTTCCTCCAATTCCAGTGCGTCAGGATATCAGTAAACTCCAGGACAAATGTGTATCGGAATTGAGCTCATCATTGCATTCATCAAGACGACCCAAGTCGGAAATTCCAAAAAGTCCATCACTAAAATTACTTGAATATGCAAGGAGAAACAGTGATCCTGCTGATATTCCTAGTAATTATGTGACTGTTATTGAAGTAACTGGTAGCTCGAAACGTGAAAAGATTGATGAGAATCATGCCAAGGAGGAGATACTTGAGCCAGAAATACATGAAAAATCATCGGATGAGGCTGAGCATGGTGATGCTGAAGCTTCTGAAGAGGAGCCCTATTACGACTCTGTAGCACTTGATCAAACAGGCGAATACGTCTATATAGATGCACGAATAGCTCCACTCAATAATCCTGAGAAACCACCTCGTCGTCCTCCCTCACTTCCAGATTCTCCAGGAAATCGCAGCAACTATGTGAATATCGACTATTTTATACAGCATCGTGCACAAATTGATTCCGAGGATGAAGAAGCTTCAAATTCAGCTCCACCAATTCTTCTACGTGCTCTTTCAACTGACAATGAAACTGGAAGCAGTGATGCCGAGCCTTTGAGTCTATCTGAAGGTTCCCTTGAATCACCAACCCCAACAACTCCACGAAAACCAGGAAAAGACCATGAACATGATCGTCAATCCATGGTGAAATGTATTGTTAATTCTGTAGTCGAGTCTGAAACAATCTACGTTGAATGCCTCAATGTCATGCTGCAGTACATGAAAGCCATACGTGCAACATTAACCACCTCTCAACCTGTCATCTCTGAGGAAGAATTTGGAACCATGTTCTACAAAATTCCCGAGCTTCATGCACTTCATCAGAGCTTTCTCGATGAACTTTGCTCAAAACTTGAGAAATGGGACTCGAAAACGAGTATTGGAGAACAATTTAAGCACATGGCAGCAAATATAAATCTCTATGGTGCTTTTTTACATAATTATGCCAGGGCTACAGATACTGTTCGTCGTTGTTCAACAAACAGCTCACAATTTGGTGAAATTACACGGGATATTCGATTAAAGAGCTTTCCAAAAGGACCTGGCTTGTCATTAGAAGATCTTTTGCACAAGCCCGTTGCAAGAGTACAGAAGAATGCACTAGTACTTCATGATCTAGTAAAACACACACCAGGTAGTCATGCTGATCATGCTCCACTCTCGGAGGCACTTGCAATGACTAGAAATTTTCTTGATGAATTCAATATTATTCAGACAAAATCCATGTTTCCTAGTCATGATCGTGCACAAAGACGATTAGTTAAAAATTCATTTATCGTCGAATTGGCTGATGGCCACAGGAAACTTCGGCATTTATTCCTATTCAATGATGTAATTGCCTGTGCCAAGTACAAGGCATCTGGTAGAGATAAATTTACCTTTGAGCTCAAGTGGTATGTTCCAGTTTCCGAAGTTATTGTTACAGAGTGTGGTATTGAGCCGCGAGAAAATTCTCCAGCAAATGTTGTAGCATTACGATCACAAGCGTGCACAGTTAGAGATCAAATTCTCTGGGAAGAACGTAATGATGAGAAGAAGAATCGTTTGGGAAGATGCTCGGAGAAAAATCGGAAAAAACTCGCTGAACTTGAGGCCCAGCTGGTTCTTGCTAGTCCAAATTTATTAATGAGAGTTGCACATGGAGGACAAGCAAGTCGAGGACAGACTAGTTACACATTCTTTCTATCAAGTGAATTTGAAAGAAGCCAATGGATTGAGGCCGTTGAGGCATTGCAACAAGGTGGCATGCCACCAGGAAGTCTTCCACTTACCATGTATGAGCTTCAAGCCTGGGTTACAGCCTGCAGAACTTATCTACAAACAGACATGGGTTCTTATCTCATGCGTTCTGGCAGAGATGAGAGTCTTCTTCTTGGAGATTTGCATTTGACACTTGTTGGATTAGTTCCACCTGGATTAGAACGAGTTGGCGACATGTTTATTGTCGTCGAGGTAGACAGTTATGGTCATTATTTCAAGCGAGCCAAGAGCCGAGTCACTAGGGGACAGGCACCTACTTGGGGAGAGACATTTGTCGTTGAACTAGAGGGAAGCCAAAACTTGAGAATTCTCCTGTATGAAGCGTGTGGCGGAAAGAGTGTTCTCAGAGGTAAATGCACACAGAGACTAAGCAGAAGCTGGCTTCAGGGAGATCCTGTTGAGAGAAATTTGAATTTAGGGCCTACCAGTCTTGGTGTTGGTCTCAAATTTGTACCAAGTGAAGTGACATTGAGAAGAGTACCCAGTGCTAAACCTCAGGGACTTTTTGGAGCCAAGATTCAGCAAGTTTGTAAGAGAGAAAAACGAGATGTTCCATTTATAATTACTGCTTGTGTCAGAGAAGTTGAACGTCGAGGAATGAGTGAAGTTGGCCTTTATCGTGTCTCTGGATCAGCATCAGATGTCACAAAATTGAGAAAATCCTTCGAGAGCAACTCTTATGAGGCTGAGCAGCTATTGAAAGAGGTAATAATTTAGAGACATTTGGTTTGTCTGTTAGAATAATTTCAAATTATCAGCATTTATAATTAATTTTTTCTGTTTTTTTCAATTAAAATTCCAGGTTGATGTGCATTCAGTTACTGGAGTTCTCAAGCTCTATCTACGAGAAATGCCAGAGGCACTTTTTACCGATGCATTATATCCAGCATTTCTTGAGGCTTTTCAAAGTGGTGGTGGTGGTGAACTTAATCGGGGCAGTGCCCTTCGTCGTGTTCATGATAATCTTCCACCAGTTAATAGAGCAGTCATTGAATTTCTCTTGGGACATTTGAGACGAGTTAATAAACACGAGGGACAAAATAAAATGTCACTGCACAATCTTGCCACTGTATTTGGACCAACACTACTCAGGCCTGGTACTAATAACACGAGATCAGATCCAAAGAGTCGTGATCCACTTGCTGCTGGTACTGTTGATGTTATGGCACAGGCTGGTATACTTTACTGTTTTCTCCAAATGAGTACAAGGGAGAACAATCAATCGCTTTAATCTAGTCCAAAAAAAAAATTATAATGATCATGAGGATGAACGAAATGAACAACATGTTATATTAGCTTTTAAGTCATGATAAAACAATTGAAAATTAACAGAAAAAAAATTATATTCTGAATGACCAGAGGGAATTTCAGAAGAAAAAAAACAACACTTTTGACACTTTTTTATTCTAGAATATTTTCGTACTTGAAATGACCATGATTAATGCTTTTTATAAAACGAGAAAAAAAAACAAATTGACTACCGAGACTGATGGAACAGTATAATGAACAAGGAAAAATTTGAAGAGAAATATTAAACTTTTTACGGATTTTCTACAAATTTTTTTCCTCTAAAATTTTATAATAAAATATATAGATAAATATATATTTCGTATTTTTACACGAAATGAGCTGAATGCTTCGTATTTTCAACATGTAGAAGTAGGTGCCAAAAAATATGATGAAATTCATAAGAATGAATGAAAAGAAAGAAGAAACAATTACGAAAATAATCTTTGCGAAATTTCCTTAATCTTTCAGAACCAAAATATTAAAATTATTTTCCATGGAAATTTTGGTTTTGATAATTTTGATTGGGAAATTGAATAACAAATGGCTTGGCTTGCCGTCCACAGGATTACGGACGTGTGTATTATATCCTATATACATAATATTACTACAATAAAAGGCATAAAAGAAAACTATAAACATGTTTGTAATAATGAAACCATGAAAAAAAAGGGAAAAACTAAATCTTTTGTAAATTTTTTTTTTTTTAATTCAATACCGAGTGCAAGATGAATTTTATAACAATAAAGTAAGATTGTCCATTTTCATACGATTGTGCTGTCATTATTATGAATAAAAAGAAATTGAGAGGAACATGATTAATCATTTGAATAAAAATTTGAGACCTTTTTTCCTATTTCTATAATTTTATTTAATTATTCTTTGATTCGACAGTTAGCTACAGAAGCACAGAAATACTTGCATACAATACTTGGAATTCATTGATTTAATTTTAATCAAGATCATTCATACGAGACTTTGGACAATTCCTTGAAGATGGGGCTAATGGCAACTTGACTTGAGTAGCAGCAGTATTATCCCACAAACCCGGCAGCCTAGAGCCATCTGATCCATTGCACTGCATACCTAATAGGAAATTAATATTTTTCATGGAATATTCCATTAATAATTTTGAAAATATTCTTCCAGTTATACCTAAAGGAGCTGCCTGATACAGATCATGAAGTGCAGCCACTCGAACTTTTGTCCATTCAATGTTACTGTAACTTTTCGAAATGGCTTCATCAAAATCAGCATTTTGATTTTCCCATTCTCTCATGTATCTAAAGTACGTACGAAGTGCATCATCACTTATGGCACTTTTACAAACCTGAAAAACGAAAATTGGCAATTTATAAAAGATTCCCTAAACTCGATGATTTCTGAGAGAAAATATAATTTTTCTTTACCTCGAGACGAGCATTGGGATAATAATGAATGTAATTAACACACATTTCATCAGATATTGCAAATCCACCGAGCGTAACATTCTGACGACTCATTGTGTTATAAATACAAGTCGTTATCAATGAATCTCCCTGTAACAAAAAAGATAACGTCAAATGAGAAACTCGAATAACTCATTATTGAAATGGTAAAAAGTGTCGATTAATATTACCGGCACAACATGAACTGGTTGTGGTAATAATCTAATTTCTTGGAAATGCGTTGAATAATGATTATCATAGTTGAGCGGTGACAATTCTTGTCCGTCCCTGATATGTCGTGTTTTTACACGTATACCAGTTAGATGTGTGTGAAGTTGTGATCCAAAGACATGAATACCACTCTGTGGGAGGCCAACACCAGTACACTCGGACACACAATGTCCAGAGAGTTCAAATTCTTCCTGATTGACATTAAAGGAAAAAAAAACCCTTAATTATTAAATTTTTCAATCAGATGGAGTATTTTTGAAAGCCATTCAAGATAAATTTTTGATTCACCTGTTGCGGTGGAATGGCCATCTTATCGGTGTACTCGAGACCGAGTTCAATTACCCCAGCATCATATTTACGAAGAGTTTTGGTTAAATAAAATTCAATTCCAGATGAATCAATTTTTCCCCCCTGTAATTCTGGATTATTGTAATGTACTTCTAGCATTATGTATGGATTAAATGATTCTCCACCTATTGATAGTCCAGCTTGTTCGGGATAAACAAATGCATCAGCTCCCATGGCCCATGCTGCCAGTACTTTTTTACATATCTATGAATTAATGTCAATTATTACTAGTCTTGACTTAAACTGGGGAAAATCTATCATAATTTTAAAAAGGAAAATTAATTATCGAAAGATCGATCGTTTTATCGCGTTAATTACTTGAGTGCCTTGAGGGCGATTTGCTGCATCGCAAGGACCACTGTAAGCAGGTACTGGAGTATCAGCAGGTCCTGCACAATGAAAAACCTCCATGTGATGTACCAAGTGCTCGTTTTCTCGCTGAATAGATGGCCCAAATTGCAATATGTGATGTCTAATCAAGAGAGCAAGTGAGAATTTACAGAAAACAAAAACAATTTCTCGAATTTAATTCAAGTAGAATTAGAAAACGTACTTTTTTTGTAAAGCATCCGGTAATCGTTGAATTTTACACCAATAAGTTGTCTCGACATCTGGAACTCTCACTTGATCAGCAAGAATCTCATATTTCCAAGAATCGGATGGAAAATTTGGCTTCTTGATATTCCCAAATCTCAATAATTCAATTCTCGACATTCCCGATGCTTTAGTATCTTTGATAATATTTAATCCATCAAGAGACGATAATGGGCCCCTTCCCTTTGACCATACAACGTGGGTGGTACCTCTCTGTAGAGAACCGCAGCAATATCGTATTGCAATTTCAAAAGAAATTATTATCGTTATAATGCTAGTACTAACGACAAGTTTTATCAATAATAACATGAAAAATAATCATAATAAACGAGCGATTAAATTATTTTTAAACACGGAGGGGTCCCAACTCATTTTTTGGAAAATTTTCATATTTTCCAAGATTTCTCGAGTTATATTGAATAAAAAGTAAGATTATTTTCCATCTTTTATAAAAACTATTTTCCATTCAATTCCAAGTTACTAGGATCAAAAAGAGATATTCTAGAAAGAGTTTCTCGGCTTTTCAATAGTATCATCTAGAGAAAAATCTTGATTACTTTTATTCATTTCGAGTCATGTCTATGATATAAAATATAAGAAAGAATATTGGAGAGAAGGATAATGGCTCATGATATTAAATACCTCGATAACATAGTCACGATCGTCGCAGGTATCGAATTTTCGAGTGAATGCAAACTTAGTCATATTAGCCATGTCTGGTTGCTTCCAAGCAAAATTGTTGCAGTCCTGGCTGGTGTCTGTTTCAATTTTCCCATCCCCATGAGCCCATGCATCCTTTCAATTTTTGAAATAACATGATGAATATAGGAGGAAATTTATTTATTTCGAAACATCTCAGAATCGAAATGAAATGGAGAAATTTTCGTTGAATCTTCCTCAATTTCCCTTGGATTCTCAGGAATTTCATTGCAAAAATAAAAACACAACAATTATTATTGTTTGTATTACATGAAAATGAACTCCACGATGCCAATCAATCCATAAAACACAATAGTCGGAAGGCGTTAATTCTCCACGATCGGAAAATCCAATTGCAAACCATGAAAATTGTTCTGCCGAGTAATGAATTTCTATTTCTACCTGCTCCTCAATTGGATTAATCCTTGGAAAAAAAAATTATACTATTTTATAGTTAGATTCTACGGAAAAAAACCCTTGAAAAAATTATTACCTCCAATGAAAATTAGCTTCGGAGCCAAGAGGCACTGAATTAACCCGCAGTTGTCCCAAAATCCCGATAACCGTCCAATAAAGAACAAATAAAAATGAGATTATCAATTTCATTTTCACTTGAATTTGTTAATTTTCTCGTTTTTATAAATTTAATTTAGATTTATCCTGAACCTGTGCCACCTTGGAACTGATGAATTTCGCGCCCCTATGGAGGATTAGAGAATTCAAAGCACGGAAGACGCATGCTCCAAATAAACTGCTCAGGCGCAATAAACATATTATTCAACAACTACTTTTATGAATTCTCATCACTTCAATTCTTCATTCTGTCAATGATTTATTGAGCCATGTCGTGAAATTTTTTCGAGAATTCAAATTTGCATTTGAAAAATTCATGCATGTGAGAATACTCGATAACTTCTTATATTCTTATGATTAATTTTTTCATTTATTCCATAAACAAGTGAAAATTGCATGGAATTTCTTGATTGCTCTTTTATTTATATCCACGACTTGATGAACTTGATGGACAATGAAAGAGGCACATCTCTCTCTCTCTTTCCCTTTAGCTTCTCTCATTTTGGCATCCTGAATCGACATTCCAGGCGATCCTTCTCTCCCCTTTTTTGCGCTTCATGAATGCACGCTGTGGAATTCAATATCCGTTTCCACAATATTATCCACGTACTCGTCATTTTTCACTCGTAATGACCCATTTATTGTTATTATTATCGAATGAACAAATAATTAATTGGAGAAATATGTAAATCGGTCCAACTCAATCATGATTTAGTATGAAATGAAAAAATGAACAAAAAAAAATCATCGACTGAAGTGTTGGTGGAAAATTTCAATTGAATGGAATGAAGAAACAAAGATATGAAAAAATAAAAATAAATAAACACAAAACATCATTGTATCCAACTGGTCGTGCAAACGAGCCCCGATTAACTCCAATTGAATACGTACTTTGTTCGCAGCATTATTAAAGCTATCGCGTTCGCGTCTCTAAAGATATAAGAAAACTTCCACCAAAAGGAAAGAAAAAAATCAAGAATAAAGCGGGGGGGATCCTTAAATAAATGGAAAAAGATTAGGCAATGGCAAATTTATTTGATTTATCACTTGATAATTGTATTCATAAATGAAAATCCATGAATGCACATGACTGCATTGCTTGTTGCAAATTTTTCATTTCTACAAGCCAAGTTCGAGAGAAGTTTGAAGTTTTTTTTATTCACAAAAAAGGAAGTTTTTGAAGTTGAATATATACCAGGAGTGCAGGAGAAATAGGAAGTGGAATGATGCAGCCGCTTCACTTCCCCCTCTTTTTTCCTTTTCAAACTTGACCGCTTCACCCGCCATTTTCCGAGAATTTTCATTTTTCATGAAATAAAAATTTCTAGCTATATCTCACAAAATTTTATGATTTTTTGGAGAAAAAAAACAATTCCCCTCATTTTCCGCATGTTAATTGATAATGATTTCAAGCATGAGACATATTATTGAAAATGCGACAAAAAAAAAGGGAAAATGCAGCTTCCTTCCACTTGGCAAGATTCTGTCGAGTTCAATGTTTCTATCTTTGTTTTACATGTAAGAGAAAGAGAGAGAGAGAGAGAGTATGTGGTCTTGCCCCTCTCCCCTAGACGATTTGAACCGAAGTTGAGACACGAAGTAGCCCAGTCGTACGTGGAACGCCACTGAAGAAGGCATTACTCAAAAAGCGTTTCGTTTCGTATAAAATAAAATAAAAACGCTTTTGGACTTCAGTGTCGGAGCAACTGGTCCATAGCGCGATCATTAAGCGATCGATCCATAATAATTATTCTTCTTTTAAGCAACGAATGTAATATACACATGTGTTTAACGCTCTTTTCCTGGCGATTCAACGAGAAGGATTTTTTCTTTTTTTCTACTATCGTAAGTTTTGCAGAAATTTTTTTTTTCATCATTTTACATTTTCTATCCTCACAATTTAACCATTTCTTTTACATTTGCGTGCTCCATGTTATCACTCATGTTGCAAAATAAAATTTTCACAATTGCCAGAAACATTTCATGTATCATTCAACTGCATAAAATACGATTTTATTTTTTCCAAGATTTTTTTTCTTTTCGATTTGCCTGAAAATTTACGAGCGGTTTCTCGCATTCTATCACGTGTTTCAACGTCATTCGCACCTCGAACTTGACCATAATAATTATATAAAGTTGTTAAATTGAATTTTCCATGATTTGCGATGAATACAGATAATAGTAATAATAATTCTGTGTTATTGAAATCTTTATTTTTGGCAAAAACAAGAAAATAACACTGGTTTGTTTTTTATTATTTTTTCCTTATTTTACAAATTTATTTTTAAACCAAAAAAATAAACTCGAAAATGATAAATGTCTTATTGCATATACTTTTTGTGCCAAAAATTTCTTTTTTTCCGCCACTATTTTTAGAAACACGGGACGAGTGAATGATGTATGCGTAGCACGAGGCAAATTGCTGTGCCATTGATTTGCGTAGAATGATAACGATAAGGATCGTGAGATAGAGGCGCCAAAGAATTGATGCGATTGTAGTTTTTTTATTTTTCTCACATGTTGTACTATTCCATTTGAATCATCGGGCAGATTCCATGACATCAAGAATTTAAAAATAAAATAAAAATTGCATGTGAAGAAGAATAAATAATTTTTTTTTTTTCAAATATACTAAGGAAATTCTGAGAGCCTTATGGAACGTGTGACTGATAATTTATTTCTCAAATGAACGCAATATAATAAAATGAATGCAAACTGAATATTCTTTTATGATTAAAATCTTTTCCAATTTACATTTGTCGAGTTGAATTTTTATGATGCTTTATGCATCACCGAGTAAATTGAAAGATAAAAAAAAAAGTAATTAAATGTTTATTCACGCCTAAAGAATCAATGCCACATTGTTTCTTCGTTTCTAATAATTGTAAAGAAGGAATTTTTTTGAATAAATTTCTCGATTACAAAAAAAAACAAAGAAAAAACGGGAAAGTAGAGTAATCAATGGAGGCAATATCTATAAAATAATACGTAGTTGTTAATTGCCAATTGCGCTGTTGAAAATTCAATTGAACGTTGTTGTTAATTACACGATTATTACCGGCTTGACTAGTTTAACCGCTGATGAATGTAATAATTGATTTAGCACCTAGGAAACTATTTGATTTGACCTATCAAAGATATCATCCCTGAAGAATTGAAAGTTATTTTATTGATTGGATTATGATAATGATTTTTTTTAATTCACAGAAACCAGCCAAGTGGGCACCTGCAAGTGACTAAAGCAGGCTCACAGGAGAGAAGGAAGGGAAAATCTGTAATCGATGGGTTGAGAACGCTGAATGCCGTTTTCTTCTTTTTTTTTCAATTGATTTAATTAATGTATAAAAATTCAATAATTGGCCAATATTATTTGTGCCTGGGAGAATTATTAATTAATAATATCACGCGTAGCTTACCGATGAGACAAAATGCTGAAGGTTGTAGGAGCCTCGTGGCTGCAGACTCGTATCTCTACTTACATACTTGTTGCAGTTGCACTACTGGGAATTGGTGCAATTGTACTTGGTGAATTTGGAAGGTAATTTGGAAGGCTCGAGAGCTTGCAATTGAAATGCCAAGGTAATATGCGCTGAAAAAAACTAGTAAAATAGTCAAATTTTTCACCAAAACTATCTACAACTCGAAATATTTTAGAGATTGAGAGATCGTGCGTCCATTTTTCAGCGGAAATTTCCCTAGCTTTCCAATTGCTAATAAACAATGCTATCTCGAGATATTAACGAAATAATATATTTCATTGATATTTGAAGAATTGACAATGATGGAACGTATGCAGCAACTGTCACCTGGAATCACAAGGGAGGATACAGAATTGACTTTTGGGGACAGGGTAATGATCTTCGTGTTCTTCCAAGACGTGCAGCAAGAGCCTATTACAAAGCGAGAATTCATGAGACTGGTTGGTCATCAATAGAAATTGAAACATCACCAAATTATCCAGATGCTGTACAGGCTTATGCTGCTGGTCTATTGGAAGGCTCTTTGACTTGGCAATTGATACATCATCACTGGTACAATACAATCAGTGCTCCATGCATTGGAAGAGAAGATGTTTGTGATAAAATTCGGGAGAAACTCAAGGAAAATGCAGTAATTACGAGAAATAAAGCTGATATTTTTGCTTCTGAGGATTCTTTCTGGCACATGGTAATATATATATTTTTTTTCTCATTAGAAATTGTAGAAACGAGTATTGTATAAATAATTCCCGTTATTCTGTCATCAAGACACGTTTATTCTATGCTCAATTGGATGGTCTCGAGGCTGGCTGGAAATTTGCAGTGAAAAGAAGCAAGAAATCCGCTGATATCTCGAGTGAAGATTTTCTTTGGCTTGCTATGGCATCTGATATATCAAATTTTGGGCCAAAGGATCATCCAACGTCTGAGAAAGATTTTAATGTTGAGGCTGGAGGAATTTTATTAAAATATCTATCAAACAAGTCAAACGATCTTGAGGGAATGATTGGGATCATTCACAGTACTGCTGCACCGTAAGTAAATTTTCTTATTAAAAATCATAATTTACTTGGAAAATTTAGACAACTAATTCGTAATATTTAATTTTTTGATGCTCACGTTTGGAGGAATTGAGGGGTAAATTTTTTTCAATCATGATAAATTGGAATAATTCAAGATTTTTTTCTCTTTGAGTCCTTCGAAAAGCTGAGGAAATGCCTTTAATTTCGTAAGGATTTAGAATCCTTATTTTCGCTTGAAAAAGTAGAATTCATATAAAAAAAAGCGTCGAAAATGAATTTTTAAATTTCGTGGCTTTAGTCAACAAATGGTCGAGAGTGTACAAAAACTCGAGGATGAGAATCGAAAAGCCTCCGCAAACCACTACCAAAATTTATTTTATGATATGCTAGACTTTTTTGCTATAAATTCCAATAACAAAACGACTACCAATGTAAAAGTGAGAAAACCTTATCCTCACACTCATGTATCTTTGCTTTTCCATCTTTTCCTAAACAAGTAGTCCCCTATTGGATGCGTTATTCACCATTATACTTCCTTTCAGTGAACACTAGTCAAAACAAAAAAAAAGCAAGTGCTAGAGATACGAGAAAAATTCAATCTCATATATTCTTATTCATTTCGAGAGATTTTCATAGTATCTATGAAACATTCAGACTAAAACATGTCCTTTTTTTCCCCCTACTGGCCCCTATATTTATCGTTAAAAAAACTCAATAAAACCTTAAAGTCCATCATACTCTCTTTAGATAGCGAATAAATAGTTTGAAATTGAATAAATGAATTTTTCTAGGTATCAAAAAATGCTGAGACTATTGAAAAAATACACATTTGGTTATCACGTTAATTCAGTGAAAAATTCAGAGAGAGTACCAACACGTTCCATCGTAGCATCGTCATATCCAGGAGCTTTATCATCACAAGACGAGTATTACGTTATTTTTGGTAAGAACACTGAGGACCTTATGGTAATTGCTGGAACACCACTGGCAATAAACGAAGAAAAGAACCGGGGAATTGAGGGAGAAATCATTGTTGTCCGAGGAAAATCAGAATCTGTAAGTTTCCAACTATTTTTTTTTGTTTTTCTAAAAATTAATATATTCACTATAGATACTCTTTCTCCAGCAAGAATAATATTTTTTTTATCTACATTTCCAGCACACAGTCATGTCTCCAGCAAGAATCATGGCTGCAAACTGGCTTTCATCCACAGCTTCTACTTGGGGAAACTATCTAGCACATCGAAAGACTCCTGACAAGTTTACCAGGCCTGTCCAGTGGATTTTAACACGTGCTGGTGATGCCACAGTTTGGATAATTGAACAACAATCAACTGAGACAAGAGCATTCGATTTTACAAAAACATTTGCCGAGAAAAAATCCTTATTCTGCAATGGTCAATCATTTTTTCAGCCTAAAAAAACATTCATAGAGATACCAATGGTTCAAAGTTCACCAATCGCTCCAGCAGTTTCTGATGCTAAAGAGCCAATAATGCCCGAAAAATTTCATCTCAACCAAGAAGAATCGACGAGTCAAGAAAATGAAGAGATAGGGGGAAGCAGCCACGAGGAAAATTCAATTTCTCAGAGAATAAATGAAACTTTAAATTCAAAATTAATTGGAGATACACCTGGTGCTGAATGGGTTATGGGATATAGGGGTGATCTTGAAGATGAAAGAATACCATTTGGAAATATTGATACGAAATTAACGATTATCAGTTCAAATGGAATTGAAACATTTGAGGCAACTTCTGGTCCTTTTTATAGAGAGACCGGGGATGTCTTTGAATGGAGAAAAGATTTTCACAAAGTTCCACATGTGGGACAACCTGAGAGGTTCCCTTTTCAAAGTGTACAACCATTTTGGGTTTGGTATTGAGCATACCTCATTCAATTAACCAGGTGTATTGTTTTTTCTAATTTGTAGATTTCATTTCCATGTTTTTTTTTCTCTTAAATTGTGTATTTTTTTTTGTTGTTAATAGATAATTATGCATTCTCTTTCGCAGCAAATAATAATGATCAAAAATATATTAATTTCAATTTAATGGAATTTCTCTTTTTTCCTAAAATATGCAATAAAAAAACCCACACACTCGCTGCCTGGTCCAAATCTGAGTACTTTAGCAGCATCTTCATGTGACAAATTCTCTATACTGTACCCAGAAGACACTGGAAATTTTCCTAAATCGATTGATTCATATTTCTCCTTGGCCGATATTAGTTCTAAACAGGGAAATGACTTGAGTGCCCAGGCTACTATTCCTTCGTTCTCGGAAATTGTTATGGTGCATGTCGAGTAAACCAAATATCCTCCAATTTTCAATAATTGAACTGCCTGAAATAGAAAAGAAATGAATCTCAATTGTCAAAAGCAAGTCTTATTCATCTCCATATAGATGCTGTGAAAACGCCAATTTCGATTTATCTAGAATAAAAATGAAATTTTACACTTACAGCGGAGAGCAATTTTCGTTGCAGAGGAATGAACGATCTCAATTCTTTTGCACTTATTTTGTTAAATATCTGGGGTCTTTTCCCAAGAACACTGCAGGGTCCATCCAAAAGAATTTTATCGAAACTCTCAATGAAAAATGGTGGGCCATCTTCAATATTCTGATTATTTCCCGGAGCTTCAGCTGATTTTGTGGAATCGAAACAGAAAACTCGAACATGTCTACACCCAAAATCATCACACCGAGTTTTTAATTTTTCTATTTTAGATTTCACTTTTTCCAGGGCTATTATAGTTCCTTTGTTCATCATTAGTGCTGAAATGTGGGTTGTCTTGTTGCCTGGAGCTGCACATAGGTCTAAAATTATTTCTCCAGGCTTGGGATCTAAAATTCGGGTGCAAATAATCGAGGGAATATTTTGGAAAAGTCCAAAACCTCTTGGAATGATTTCTTCGCTCAATTGCGGAACGTTTGATACAATTTCAATCATTTTGATTGCAATTCCACTTCCACTTTTACCGTCAAGAAAAATTGATTTTCGATGCTGAACAAGTATTCCATTTCCGAGGAGCTTTTTAGGATTTTCAAATCTCTTTATTAATCCTTTTTTGCACGTGCCAGAAGTATCTGCAAAGACACTGATGATCTCTCCCACTCGAGCACCTGATGATTTTAATATTCATGTTATAGGGGAACGTGGGGCAAAATGGACATTGCAATGAAACAGTGGGAGATAGATTTTTTTTAATGATTCCATCGGAAAGCTGAGGAAATTTTAGTCGAGAAACATGTGCCAAAACTAATTTTTTTCAGCTTTCCGATGGAATCATCAAAAAAAATCCATCTCCAATATTTTCATCTATTTAAAGATTTTTCCATAATATATGCATAAAAACTCGAATGTATCCATTTTACCCCTTATGTCCGTATTGCCCCACCTTCCCCTGCTTATTTGAAGTGGAATTCAAATTTTTATGCTTCACCTGACGTGAGACCCATAACGCCTGGAGCAAACACGTGGGCACCTCGAAGAACTGCCGAGCCACATGCTGTATCAACAATTGCTTCTTCACCTTGTGCAAGTACTTTAGAATTGGGCGAAATATTTTTTCTACTCGCAACAATTAATTCTGGGATTTCGGAAAATGTCGAGAACTCATAATCTCTAGATTTCTACAAAAAAAGAAAAAATAAATGAAAAAAAATGGACAAAAAATACAGGCAAAATAAATAAAATACCTTCAATTCATCGGTTGAATTTTCCAGAATCTCAATCAGTTCATGGGAATTTGTTAATAATGTGTTTGTCCTAATAATACAGTTTCGAGGAGTTTCTTGGAGCCAATTAATTACTTCATCATATTTCTCCTGCCGAGAGAGAAGAATCATTGATAATATTTTTCATATTAATATTTGTTGAAAAAAAAATACCTGAATGATCTCCTCATTGATTGGCTCATTACAAATTCTAATTCTTCTGAAATCATTTTTGAATTCTGTCTCGATTTCTTGACTAAATTTAAAAAACGATTCTTCACCATTTACCGATATTTTTTTGTTTATATCTGCCATGTTTAATGGCCACGTGCGTTTCTTTGCGCAAAATCATGAATTGAAATCGCGGGAAATTCAAATTCTCATTGATCATTTCTCAACACATAAAAACCACAAAGAACTTGGCCATTCTATCAGAAATAATATTTATTAATCTATATTTCACAAGAAAAAAAAATCACAATGATTCATAGTATATATCGTAAAATTCATTTTTTCTTGAGCTGCTCCTTGGCTTCTTCAATACTTTGCTTGATATTATTAGCATATTTTCTCGCAATATTTCTCAATTGATTGGCAAATTCATTTGGATTAGATGCCTGTGTTCCTTGTATGGATTTGGTTCTCATCCAAATGTAGACAACAAATTGTGCTGCTCGTCTTATTGGTTTCGACTCGGCTAATTTTCCTACTAAACGCTCATTGTTTGCCAAGTATCTCAATAAAAAACGCAACATTCTGCTTATTTGTATCCAAGCTGTTGTAGGCAATTCGAAATACAATCAAGCTTTTGATAAAGGCTTTTATTATTTCATGAAACTTTTGGTACTTCAAATGTGCACATGTTACGATATTTTATAAGAAGTTCTCGCTTGAGTCGCAATTGTTTTCCAAGTGTTTCTAATTTCTGTA
Organism: Aleiodes leptofemur; assembly: GCA_963942555.1. Lineage (NCBI taxonomy): Eukaryota > Metazoa > Arthropoda > Insecta > Hymenoptera > Braconidae > Aleiodes > Aleiodes leptofemur. Next base: position 25,848,111 of record OZ012609.1, read on the forward strand.
GTTGCTCTTCTTTGCTATATTCTATACCTGGTAGTCGTTTTATCTGCAAAAAAAACATCATTAGAGCACCTGTTCAGAGGAGATTTAATAAATAGCTTTTGGATTTTCTTGAACAATTTACTCACCTGAACTCTTGCTGAATCCAATTTCTTCTGCAGTTCTAAAATTTTTTGACTAGTATCCTGTGATTCTTTGGCTTTCTGTGTATTGTCATATGGATCTTTTTCAACGCTAAAAATATATTTTGAGTATAAAAAGATGATACAATATAGTTTTGTTAGAATGCAATATAGGAATCAGGTTATGTTTGTTATCTTTTTTTTCTTTTTCATGAATTCAATGATACTTAGAGGTTGAGTGACGAACCTCCGAATGATTTCGTAAATCAGTGGAAGTATTTCGATATCAAGATCATCAACTGTGAATTGAGTCCTTGGAGCAGCAGCCTCCTCTGGAACCTCGACAACTTCCATAATAAATTTGATATATATTTATATTAGTTACTTTTCACACTTGAATTTTTTCAATACAAAAAGAAATTCAAAAAATACAAAAAGGGTTTTGTTCGGTAAATAATAATTCCCGCTGTATTTCGGTACCTTTAAGGGCACTGTCCAAGAAAACACCAAAAGGACAATAAATACTGCTGCACCAATTTTCCAAGGATCACCACACAAACACAAATTGCCAGCAGATGGCGCCAAATATATTCAAAAATGTGAATCTCTACAAAGAAGTAGAAGAAAAATGTTTTCCCAGTTATCAACCGTTGATGTTTAACACGTTGATCCCTCCCCTAGGTATATATACCTGTAGCCGCCCCCACCCTCTTCGCACTTGACTTCCTTTGAACGGGGTAAAACAAATGCACACAGGCACAAGAGTTAAGCTATTTGGCGGGAACAAAGCCACAGCTCTCTGTAAATTCGAAATCAGTCGTTGTCGAGCCACCGCCACTCGTGTATCATCAACCCCTTCTATAATACCTTCCTCGAACCCCCAAAATATCTCTTTTTTTGAATTGAATAGAAACTTCCGAGCCCGACAAAAAAAAAAAAAAAAAAAACATGAGCAGAAAATTCATCAAATATATACGTTTTTCCTTTTTTCTTTTGATAATAATTCAAGTATTAGGTCAAAAACCGCCTTGTGAGGTGTCATTAGCGCTTCCTTTTGTTGAAGAGAATGTAACAAGATATAGCAATGGTTCAGTGCTCCATAAGGATTATTTGTATCCCTATGGATTACACTGGAGTATGGAAAATCAGACATACGGATGTTTTTGTGAATTGAATAAAAATATTCCATGTTTAGTGAAATGCTGTGAAAAAGGTGAAGTTTTGACTAATAACATTGTTTCACAGTGTGTAACAATAGTATCTTCTGATGTTCGTGAGCTTGAATTGAATCCCCAGAATCTCCATCAAGAAATTATAAGAGCCAATGTTGAAAAAGATTTTAGAATATTTTCAAATGAAATTTGTCCCGGTTCGAGGCTCAAATTGGATCCAGAAAATATTCAAGAGGATAATTTTACACTATTTGCTAATGGAAGTCTTCAAGCACTGGATCAAATAATACCACAGGGACGTTTTTGCATAGACTGGGATGAAGAGGAAATACTGAGAGTCCTTGTTTGTACTACTCAAGAGACAGAGGCAATTACTGTTGAAAATTCACTGTACAAAATTGGTGTTATCATTTCCGTTCCATTTCTCTTGGCTACTCTAATAGTTTATGCGATTATACCAGAATTAAAAAATCTTTATGGAATGACTCTCATGTGCTACGTGGGATGTCTCGTTGCTGCTTATACCTTTTTAACCATTAATCAAATGTTGGTTTATCATGGTGGAGGATTCTGCAAATTTATTGGTGAGTATTTCTTTCTTCTTTTCTTTACAATTCTACCTGTAGGGTAACATGACCAATAGATGGACGGTTGAGGAAATATTAGACTTTATTAACTCATATGAAATAGGCAAATCACGTTAAAAAGTTGCAGAAAAGAATAATATACAGAAAAATATACAATGAATCGACTAAAAATCAATTAAACTTGAATAATGTAGAAATAATTCATGAAAATCAAGGAAAAACTGGAGAATTACTTAAACCCCCAATAGATGGACTATTGCATATTTGCAGTGATATAATTTTAAATTTCGATCAATCGGTATGTAATAAATAGTTTATAAATCTATATGAATGTAATAATCAGGAATTGACGTGAAAATTATAAGAATCATTCATTTATTTATGAAAATCCTCGATAATAGAAACCGTCCATCTTCTGGTCAGTGTCGATCTACTGGTCGTGTGACCCTATATTAACTGATGAATATCACAGGAATTAATAACATGGAAATAGAGAAATGAATCTCTCTTTTTTATTCCTAGAAAATTGTCGCATCATAAATTCCTCTATATCCACTATAGTTATCGTGAGAAATTCGTAAAACTACTCGAAACGTTTCTTCGAGTGTTCAATCACTTCATTGATTCCAATGAAATTATAAATATTTTTTTTCAATAAGATGCTTTTTTCATGTTACTCGGCTATTCAGCTAAACTCGTGGTTATCTCCCCAGTATTTATGTGCGCATTTATTTTATACTCTCCTCAATGGAAACACTATCAATATTACATTTGATAAGAAATATATCATTCGTGATAACTAATATCGATAAAAGTATTGAATGGATTCATTTGAGAATTGCCAGTTTCTTTCAAAGTGTTTCTCGTGGTAGAGAAAAAAAAACAAAATAAATCTGAAAAAAAGTATGAATAACTTTAATTCTTATCACAAGTTTCGTGGTACGATTTAGTGCCAAGTGCTTCATTACTAGATTATCCTGACTAATAGACATTTATTAATGAATTAATGATATAAGTTTCAAAGAATCTCAAGTTCTCAATGATGAATTCATTATTAAGATGATCAAGTTGATTTTCGTTGGGAATTTGAGGAAATAGAGTCTGAGATGTCGCTCATGTATTTCACTCCAGAGAATCGATAGAGTTGGGACAGATACTGAGAAATAAAATTCTCGCGTGTTTTCCTCGATTGCGACATGCTCCCACTTCTTTCCCATTTTGTATGACATAGTGAGAAAACTTTCTTCCAATGAATGGGTGGTGTTGATACAATCCCTGCAGTTATAATCTCAACCTTCAAGTGTAAACATCTCTCAAGTTTTAAACTAAATTCTTGGAGAGTCTTGTATTATTTTTTAAATTACAAAAAAATAAAAAAATTCATCATAAAGTGAGAATATTTTTTATGTAATGAAAAATCAAGAAGCTGTGAGAAAATTCCTTGGAAATATTATCTCATCTTGCATAAATTTTGGAATATTAGTTTTTTTCGGATTTTTAGAGTGAATTTTAGAGATAAGGGAATAGAATGGTATCCAAGTGTGTTTAGGAAATGAGAGATTAATGAGCGCGTTGACGTATGAGTTGATTTTCATATATATATAGATACATGCATAGTTCATTGAGTGTCAGTGAGCTCAGTTTTATTAGATAGTATGTGGAATACCCAGGTCCAACTTGTATCTACACGTGTTCAACTTGTTTCTCTCTCTCTCTCTCTCTGTCTCTCTTTCACCTCTTTTGATTGAATCAAATAGGATTAATGAAAAAGATGATGGTAGTAGTCATCCTTGAAGATCAGTGTCACGACGTTGAGCATACTGTAAGCATCGGTTCGTAAACTTGTCAAGCAAAACATATATAAAAAAGAATTTCTTTGTTTGAAATCATTAAATAATGAATTGTTGACGACAAATTTAAATTTTTTTCTTCTTCCTCAACAATTTGGGGCCTCTCGTGTTGTGGAAATGTTCAACTTGTGAACGGGCTCACTGGATTAATGTAAAAAATTTTTTGTGTAAATAATTCCTATCCTAGTGCAATGATTTTCTTGAATTTTTGTTCCAATTAATTCAAATGATTAAATAAGTATTTTTCATGATAAAAATTTGTCTAGGCTCTTTTTGGTCTGCATCATGCACACACACATAGTGTTCGCACTTGAGTTATGCAAAAATAATACCATAATTGCTTTTTCAAATAGTTTTTCCTGTTGTTAAAGAACTAACGATTGATCAATAATGGGCTTACATAAAGTTTCCTCTAATATTTTCACTCAATAATGAATTTTGTCTCTTTTTACATACATACTTTTATATAGAATATGATATTTTCATAATTTCCCTCCAATAAATAACGAAATGTCATCCCCATATCATTCCAACAATGTTGCCAAGTATCTCGAAAATTGCGCGGCAAATTGCCAAAGTTCCCCTACTTTTTGGATTGTCTCTTCGATCTTTATATGATCATTCGTATAGAGGGACAAGTAAATTTTCTATAATATCTGGATAAAGATTTAAAAATAAATTATAAAGTGAGAAAAATAAATAACCTTCTAGATATTTACTCAATGGCCAACGGATAACATTGACCAAATCAGCACTCTTGATGCTCCATCCAAGTGTACCATTCAAGAAAAAAGTCCAAAAAAAAGTACAAAAAAAAGTGAGGAAAAAACCGGTAATGGACATGGAATGTTTCAATGTCAAAAGAAAACTGAGCTCAACTGATAACAAGTGAATAATTGAGTCTCATGAGGATTTAAACAATTTAATTTGTATTTCGGTGCTTTTAATTTTGTGGTTATCACTTTTAAGTGATCAAACACACCCACTGGCAGTGCCAGACACTGTGTTGCAAGAGGACCACCAGACATGCCTTCCGAGCATCCAGAAAATAATCATTTGTTCAAGTGACTACATACGTGATACAGAGCAACAAGAAGAGGAGAATTCAATTTTACGTTCATTGCTATCGTTGTTTTTCTTCATTACTTGGCGGTAAATTGGAAAAAGGGCTCGAGGATATATATCAATGAGTGTAAACGGCCCAGTGTGATAGTAACATCAAGGAGAAATAACGGTTCACCAACAATTGCCCCAGAAAAATACTCTAAAATGTGGATTTTCCGTATTCTTCTTGCATTTCTCATACTCGAGTGTATTCCAGGAGATAATTTGAATGCAACAACTAGTTTCCCGAGGAGATATTATGTAAGAATTATTGTGAATTAATTTGAATTAATACTCGTCCATTTTTTTCCTTGCCTCTTGGAATTTCGTAAATTGATTGAGAAGGTAATAGAGATAATTCAATAGGTTATATCGTTATTAGTTTTCCCAGAATATCTCGAGAACTAGTAGGGGAGATAGTAAATTTTTTTATTTACCAACTTGTTTATGGTGACAAGAGAGGAAAGGCTATTGGAAAGGAATTAATTATTACGAAAATTACTTGATCTTCGGTAGATTTCGAGATATTTCAAAGAAAAATAATCTTATCTTCTCACTTGGCTATATACTTGTCACGGAATATCTCTGGAACTAACTGGCGAGATAGAAACTTTCTGGTTATTATCTTTTTTTTCTTTTTTTTATTCAAAAAAACTCTGAGCTAAATAAAAAATAAAGAAATCAAGATAATTACACAAGTAGCTTTATCTCTCTCTCTCTCTCTCTCTCTCTCTCTTATTTTCCAAGATATTCAACGAAAAAATTGATGGATGAATTATGTTTTTGTCTATACGCTCGAAAAATTTCAGGAATCATTGAAAATACGAAGATCTATAAATCAACAATCACCAGCAAAACTTGCCATTTGTTGTTCACCAGGATTCTTCATGTTATCCTCAAAATGCTGGAACAATACAACTCTACCAATTTATGACATTGAAATCCCAACGATATTTACAAATGAATTGCAAGTATCATCAAAGAGTCCGGATAGTTTCAATCAAATTTTTCGGATACCATGCAAGCATGGATTATTTTCATCAGATGGTGATGGATATTATCTTCTTGAAAATGGAAGTATCTACGTGGATAATTCGAAGTTTGATAAAATGAAAAATAAAGTTCCGGACGAAATGCTGACAATTGACGATTATTGTTTGGCTAATTTGATGGGGGAAAATGGAAGCTTTACAGTTATAGCACAATGTTTTCCCCCAGAGATTAAATATGTACCAATTCCAATATTTTATCCAATTGCAATAGCATTATCGCTTCCATTTCTCATGATTACATTCTTCGTTTATGCATTTTTAACTGAATTGAGGAATATTCATGGAATGACACTCATGGCCTATGTTGGATCATTATTTTGGGCTTATATTGGACTTGTTTTGGTACAATTGGAGGTGGCAACTACAGCTACAGAATCCAGAACCGTCTGCATTGTAACAGGTAATTTTTTTTTTTTTTAATTGATAATTTTTCCTTTTGTTTATTTTTAAAAGGGGGAAAAAAATCATGCAATTGTCAAATTCTCCATCTCCTTTAATATCCGAAATATCCCATAAAACCTAATCATTCTAATTGTCTAGTCTCTCGTTTCCTCATATTACTATTTGTTCTTTCTCCAAATATATATTATTATCAAAATTTATTCGAGAATGTGCTAGTATGGTATGAAAAAGTTCGAGAAGAATTTTTTTCCAGAATCCAAAATTGAAATAATTGAAGCAAGAGGAACAAACGAAAGTGACATTTTATTGATTGAAAAATAATCAACGTCTCACCGTCGTATTCCATTAGAAAATACATAAATTAATTATAATTGCCAAGCCATCGAACTGTATTCATGATTGAGTCAATATACATAATAGAGCTTTACGAAACTCGACAGGCTGTCAAAGCCATGTATTTACTATGTACACAGCATCTCTCTATTGCCAAAACCTTGACCCTACGAAAATTTAGCAATTTAAATTGTGGAGTTGAGAGAAGTTATTCAAAGCAAAAGACGATAATCCATGCTATTTTTCAGCTGTCTTGTACTCTTTACATACATTCTTTATTCTGCTATCTGACTAGAATCATCTTTTTTTTTACATTTTTTCTTTCAATAGAATAGAAAAGTAATGGATCGATTTAATATTGATTGAAGCATAATAATCAAAACACATAAAGATTCGTTCTTTGGAAATATTCCATAGACTAATAGAGGGATAGAGGAAAATATGACTAATTTACCTGCATTATTTTCTGAGATATAGAGGAAAAGGTCGTGTAAAATGGATACAAGAGGTGAAACGGACACGGGTTCATTTTGGTATTTTGTACTATGAAAATTACTCGAAATTGATGGAGATATTGGAAATGGGTCGTTTCTGATGATTTCTTTGGGTAGTAAATCAGGAAATTTCCCATGAAAATCATATGTCAAAAGTTATTTTTTTTAATTTTTCCAAAATTTCATTTTTTGCGCAAGATCTGAAGGTGAAACTCTTTTTTTTTCAATTTCAGGTTTTCGAAAATATCTCTGGTACTATTGTAAAAAAGTAAATTTTTCCAAAAGTTGAAAAAAAAAAATTTGACACATGTTTTTAGTCTAGAATCTCCTCTGATTTTCAATGGAATCATTAGAAAATTCATATCTCGAACCATTCAATTGGAGTGTCAATTTTACCTCGCAAATAACAACGCAAAAATAGTGTAAAAAAATAAAAAAAAAATATTAGTATCCAATTAGCCACATGTTTTCAGCTGTCTCAATTGAGCCTAGTTAAACACATGTGGTCATTGGTTTTCAATCAATGATGAAAAAAGCTCAAGTATCAGAAAAAAAAACTTCAGAAATCATTTTACAAGACTCATAAAAAATCCCAGTCACTACTTAAATTTAACTTATCTGAGTTTATTTCCTATCTACACGTCATCTGTTCCAATTTTTATATAAAATTGATAATAATTTTCTGTGGAAAATATACCTTAAAGATTCATAGAAATGGTGTTAAACCCCTCTACTCTTGTCACTTTGACCTATCAACTGGGAGCTTGAACCAAGCTTTCAATTATCGTTATCATCACGAAAAATCTACCTCAAACGACTGGAAATTTCTCTAGGGACAATTTCACCCCCATAATCAGCTAATTTTTCTACGTAATGTATATATGACTCCTCTCTGCTTGATTAAGTCGGGGTTGGCCCCGCCCATTACTACATCAAGTAACAGAAGATAAAAAAACAAAAATTAATAGAATGAAATAAAAAACAAGTGGAAATTACATTGCACATGATATGAAATTGCTTTGTCAGCTAATGTATTAGTAATTTACTTCTGAATGGACAATGCGAAATCTGGTAAAGCTTCCAATTAAAACTCAAAAGAAGATCGAATAAATGAATGAAATATTTAATCTGAAAATATGATATTTTTCAAAAAAAAACAACATTTTAAATGGATCGAAATATACTGACCAAATTCCAGACTCGACCATACAAGTCTTCAGAAATTATTGAGTCATGTGTAAAACACACAAACAGACAGAAATTCTTTCTAAATAGAATTTTTAGTCTTCTGGGATCATTCTGGATATTTCCCAACAGAAAAATGAAGATAAAAAATTCCGAACATAGTAAAGCTTCCATTCGTAAGCAAAAAAGTGAAACAAATGGCCCATTAAATTTCCGATAAGAAACAGCAATTAATCATGGAAAAAATTTGAAAAGAAAAAAAAATCAAATAGTGGCTGGTTTAGATAGTCTCCTTTCATCCGGTGTGTAATGCGCACGTTTGTGGTCAACTAATTAGGAAGCAACCAACAAGCAGAAAGTCCCGGAAAATAGTCCTCCAGTATATTTTTAATGTTTGAACAATAAAGAAGTGCGGGGAAATTAATTAAAAAAATGTTTATGGAAACATCCTCACCTACTTTACATGTTCTCTCGTCAATTCTATTATTTCAATTAGCTTCAAGTACACTTCTTGCCGATGAAAAATATTGTCCAAGTGAAGCTCTAATATTCCCAAATGAAAATAATAAAATAATTGGATCAAATAGAAGTGGAGAAATGGAATATTTCACTAGAAATAATCATATATTTGGACATTCAGAAGAGATTAATGATAATGGCACTTGTCCTTGTCTTTTCAAGTCTTGCGTGGCCCTGTGCTGTCCCCAAAGTCATCGAATATACAAAAATAATTGTGTCGAAATGAATGAAACGCGGAGAATCAAATTTCCACAAGTTTTCGATTCTTTGACCCTGGAAATTTCAAATTCAAACCAGTTGGATTTAATAAATGATCGAGATAGTCGTTTTCATCTTTTTATTTGGGACCCATGTCATGGAGAAGAAAGGTGGCGCTTGGCACCGTGGGATAATCCGGATGACGAGTTCAAATTCCTGAATAATGGCTCAATTTATTTGACTGGAGCAAGTAACGATGAAAATCATATTATTAAATTTGAGGATTATTGTTTGGGTTATATTGATGGTGATTCATTCAGTGTAGTACGGTGTTTCCATAGTGATTATTATGATTATCAGGAGGAGAACGAGAATGCTGGGAAAAAAGTGATAAATGGAATTGTGGGTGTAGGATTAGTTTTGTCAGTTCCTTTCCTCATTGTGACATTTCTTGTGTACTCTATACTTCCGGAATTAGGAAATATACATGGATTTACATTGAGAGGATATGTGGGACCATTATCAGTTGCTTATAGTGGTTTAGGAATACTTCAACTTGTCTCTGGAGTGAATCATCATCCGGGAATGTGTTATTCTCTGGGTATTTTTCTCAATTATAACAAATTTATTTTAGAGCCACATTAATTAATGGCAAATGATGTCACGTTTCATTTCAAATTGATTCCAAGCTGCGCTAAGTACAATAGAATCGGAAATATCCCCCCGGAAGAAGTGAAACTTTCCCATTTTGTAATTGATTACATGGCCCTTATTTGCGGTTGTCAAAAAGTCTCAAATTTTTTAAAAAATAAATCTAGTAATATATTGTTTTCCAATGAAAATTTGCCAAGATTTTCGAAGGAATGATAAACAAAAAATATCTCTAATTCAAATCCCCTCTCTCTCTCTCTCATTAAGAATGCCAATCATTCACTCCATTCGTCAAAAATATTGGCACTAGTATCAATAACACTAAAATAATAAGGAAATATTCAATTTTTATAATTTAAAAATAATTTTTTTCCTCTTTTTTAATATGTTTCAGCTTTCATTATTCATTTCTCATTCCTGTCCTCATTCTTCTGGCTCAATGTCATGTGTTTCGATATCTGGTGGACATTTGGGTGAGTATTCATTTATTTAACAATCCGTAATCATTTTATTTGGAAAGCTCATTTAAATTCAACCTTCCCTTCCACATTACGTTGATTTAACGAAAAAAAAACAGTAGACAGTATTTTATTTATTTGCTCTAACATTCATTTTCTTTTTAATTTCATTAGTTTGATCCAACGAAACTATCAATTAGGAGCTACATCATTCCAAATATTTACTCTTAGGGTCCACTGATGATAATAATAATTGACTCAAATATTTTCCTTTCATTTCATTCAATTTAATTATTATTATTCGATGAGAAAATGACGAATAATTATACTAATTAATTCAACTAATTAATCCCCCTTGCTTGTGACGAGGAAATAATTCCAAGCGAATTTTTTTCTAATTTACATAAATTTTCTTTTTAATATGAAAACATTCTCTTTCATTTCCCTTGATTGTGAAATAAATTTGGGAGTTTTTCCTGCTAGATATTTCAAACCACAGTGCTATTTCCTTTCTGCAATGAGACTCGTCGCATGTGGTTATGATAAACTAGCAGGTTATTCCTGGACATATGAATATCGAGTGACCCACATTTTTTAAAAAAATTCCTTCAATAAATGATAAGAAAAGGAAAGATCGATAATTAGAAAATCCTGAACATCTGCCACTATTGTGTTGTGAACTCGATTTTTTTTTCTGAACTCGTTTATCCATTTATCATTTATCTGGTATAATTCAGATGAATTATGAGAAATGCCGGTAAAAAAAATGTATTTCTATAAGTTTTTCGAAATACAATTGAATCGAAAAAAATGATAAAACACCTGTTGAATCGAGCCGAATTCGCTTGTCCATTAATCCACATTTAATTAATTTTGCAATAAACCAGACAAGATAATTACTACTTGAACCATTATGGCTGCTTGGTGTGATAATAATTAAAAATAAGCCGAGACGAGTTTGATTATTGATTCAATCTAGTTTTTTTTTTTTTTTTTTCAAATAAATCATTCATCGTAATTTAGTAATGATGATCGGGAATCGTCGAAATATATTTTCAAATCTGTGGGAAATTGGCGAAAAATTTCACAATTTTCTTTTGTCTACAAAGAAAAAAAAATCTCCCATGACCCACAACAACTACAATTAAACTATATTTCTCTGTTTTCCGTGACTCAAGAATAAATGATAACATGGGTAAAAAAAAAAGGAAAAAAAAAATGAGAAAATGTTTTCGAGATGACAAATATACTCTTGTCATTGACATTTCTTTCTCTGAGACTCTTTGTTATGTGGTAATTTAAGTGCCGCATCGCAGTTGACCTTACCACTTGGGAAATCAATACACAGGTCTCTGTGATTATTACCGCCTCTGCAGTACTCATGCCCATTCGTTGAATCCCAGGAAACTGCTAATGTTCTCTTGGTTCAACTTATTAATTCACATAATTAAACGATTTGCCAGAATTTACCAAGTTCTTGTAATTAATAATGCAGATTAAATTATTAAGAAATATGATTGAAAGAATCCCATTTACAGAACCACAAGCAAATTATTTTTCTCCTCAAATTCTCTTTGATCCTTTGCTTGCCAAAATACACATAATACTTATTTACAGTTTTAAATATAGCAGTAATTCATGAATTTCGTCAGTATATGCACATTATGTATTAATATATAGACGTCCTTGTGTCATCGCCATGGAATTCTATATGATGCTGTGTATGCTTAAAGTAAACGTCGCACCCAAGTTGACACGTGTCAACAATGTTCATTCCCCTCTTTATTTTAATTTTCATCTCAGGATTTCTCATGTTTTTTTTTTCTTTCCTTTTCTCTCCTACAATTGTCCCTCTTACGTCCTCGTAATCATTAACGTGGCAATAAATTTGACGTTCTCAATTGATTGCATTTAAGGCTGCGGGATAATGTATGAACAAATGAATAATTGAGTGGGAGAAATTCACTCATTGTTCATTGAATTTGCTTATTTTTTCTTGAAATAAATCCTTTCAAGGAATAAATTGTTTAATCTGGGCTTGAAATTAGTCCAGACCTGCAGATATTTTGTCCCTGGGAATCCCCGGGGAATTCTATCTCATCCTCCACCTCACTGAGTTCGTGTCCAATTACGCGCGATACGAGTTAACGATTTAAACAAATATATCACCTCTACCATTTTAATTAGGGTAATTTTTCATCGATTCAAAAAGAAAAGCAGTCCGGTATTGCCCCTACGATTCTTTCGAAACGAATATAAATGATATCATTTTGTATTATTCTTTGAAAATAATAGAAATTCCTCAAATGCTTTTACTTGAATAAATTATGAGGAAATTTATGACTCGGTAAGAGAGCTTTATTTCAATGTCAATATCGATGAAATCACTGCTGTTGCTACTACTGAATACGTGACTTTGTATTTATTCTCTTAGTATTATTATTGCATTTCTATAATTACTTCGAGAACACGTGAACAATCGTAAAGATACTATCGACACGAATTTGCATATGATTAGCTTGAAAATTTGTTTCACTTTACTATTACTATTTTAAATTCAACATATTCTAAATTCTATGATAAAGCTGAGGTAATTTTTTTCTTTCCTTTCCAGCTAAATCAAAATGAAATTAGAATATCTGCAAAACTATGAAGTGTAAAAAATAATGCATTACTCTTGGATTTCAAGTCAAAATTAAATCGATCGAATCTCCTTGCACGAAATATAACTTTATTTTTTCTCCTCTTCATTCAGAAAAATTCTACGTAAAACAATGGAATACGAGAATAATATATACTGTCTTTTTTCTCTAAATTTTTCTTTTTACCAGCACAAAGAGAAATGATGAAAAATTTGTTTTCCAAGCTTAAATGCCGGAAAGGTGATTGAACAAAATACTGGGTGAGTGGGTGGGTAAATTTTTCTAGGTAAAGAATATAGCTTGTGCATCCAAAGGTAGTAGTATATAGCCTGCATCCAACCCTGAATTTTATAAACTCCATTCTAGAATTAGAATTACTAATAATTCGACTCGGTGTCATGTCAAATTTTTTTTTCTCTTTTATTTAAAATTCTCTTTTGAATTTAGCAGAGATTAATGGCTATGAATTTGTTCACAGAGGCTTTCGTGCACTACAGGGCAGTGTTAAACAGCGGGAGCGTAAAAAATTCATCATTTATTCGATTTATGCATGGGGCTGTGCATCAATCATGACTGGTATATGTCTAATCATGGATTTTGCACCAGGAATACCTGATCACTACATTAAACCGAGTTTTGGACAGCTCAGTTGTTGGTTTAAAGGTAAAAAGCCCTTCGTTTACAAAGAAAAGAAGAAGTGAAGAAAAACCAGAAAAATTCATAATTCTTTATTTTACAGATGATTATGCAAAAGCCATTTATTTTTACGGCCCAATGGGGATTACTGTTCTATGCAATATCTTCCTTTTTATTTCAACTGCATTGAAAATTCTCAAGCATAAAAGAGATACTGCACATCAACTGAGAGGAATGGACAGTCGAAGGCACGACGATAATAAGCAATGGTTCGTTTTGAATTTTGTATCGATATTTTCATGGAATTCGAACGAATTTTCTAAAGTTTGGAAACCAAGAATCTTCCAAAAAATATTCGCACAAATAATCCATCTCTGATGCTGATCTTCTAAATTTTAGTGAAGGATAGAATTTAACAGCGTTATAAAATCCCTCATTCCTCATTTATTACTGTTGAAGAATTATTTTAAGAATTCTCGTTGTTTCGTGATACTTAACGAGACACTTTCCATACGGTTTAAAATTTTATGTTTTTGTGTTTACATATTTTCCGTCTACCCATCTTCTACGTCATAAACACATCATACCGTGTATTCTAAAGATTTAACTTTCATTTCTCTTTACTACCATCATCTATTCCTTTTTGAATAGAAAGGAGATTATGAGATTATAAACAGTTTTTCAATGGAATCATCTAAAAAAAAAAAAACTATCTCAAATCTTTCCACTCATTTCCAGTGATTTTCATTATTTCTTTATAATATGATAACTATGGAAACTCGAATATATCCTTTTCACTCCTCATTCCCTTATTCCTGTAATTAATTCATGCGATCATGAAAGCAAAATTACATTAAATTTCTTTTTACAATTTCAGGTTTAATCTCTATTTAAAGCTTTTCATTGTCATGGGAATAAATTGGTCAATGGAAATAATTTCGTGGTTGTGCAAAGATACTCCCCAATATGTCTGGTACATTACAGATCTTGCTAATACCCTTCAGGGTGTAATAATTTTTATTATATTTGTTTGGAAGGATAAAATAAAACGTTTACTATTGAAACGTTTCGTCTGTCAAAATCGAAATTTCCAATCACGAAATTCAACACGTAGTGGTTATCATTCGTCAGCATCAAATAGAACATGTAATTCAACAGTAATGGCATCACTTCATGATAAAAATCGTCCATCTCCTGATAAAAATCGTGGTACAACAACCGATGAAAGTGACTGTGTTTAAATTGATTTCAATTATAATACCTCACAGATTTTTTTACAAACATTCAATTACCTCGCAGCGTTCAATGCGTAAATGTGTTCTCTCATATTTTTTTTTTCTTTCTTTTCTGTGAGCTTCTGTAATTTGTAAGGTGTGTAAATTTTAATCTACATGAATACTCGTAACTTTTAATATTTTTTAACAGAGTAAAATATTTTATTTTTATGAATAAAAATGAGACGAGTAGTTAGTGGACAACATTCAAAGAAAAAAAAATTATATAAGGAAATATTTGTAATTTTTTCAAGTAATCAAATTTTTTTTTGATTTCTTGCTAGATTTTAATTTTTTCACTGGGCCACTATTTTATCGCATCAAATTGAAATTAATATGCTTATTCTACGAGTGTGAATAAAATATTTCCATTAGTGTTTTAATTAATTATGTTTGACATGGCGTCAAATTTTCTAGTCATACTACTACTACCACTACTACTACTACTACGAAATTGGCAAGGCAATCAATTTTTTCTTTTGAATATTGTCAGAAAACAAATTCATAGAATTTGAAATTTATTCAGAAATGAATATCTCAATGAAGCGAGTACAAAAAATTCAATGTAAATTTTGTCAATTCTTGTTCTGAAAGGAATTTACAATAAGTGGAATTATATATGGAAAAAAAAATTATAATAAATAAGGAAAAGTAATAATTAAAAGGATTCTCTTGTAAATATTGTTTTTTTTTCATTTATTAATCCCTTGATCAATTACACAGCGAGACAATAATGATAATAATAATAATAATGATAGTAATCACCATCATCATTAGTCATAAAATGAGAAATCCTGTACAAAATCTAGATGATAATTCCTTTATATGGAATAAATTCATATTTTAATCGAAATATTTTTTTTTCTCGTAATCATCATCATCATCATCAAAATATTTACACATCAAAGTTGACAATTTGAAAAAAAAAAATGGCCTCTAAATCCAATTAAGCAAATGTATCCTCCCTGTCAGCTCCAACGCCACTTCCACCATCCTCAAGATCAGCAAAGAGGAGAAAATGCGCTGGTCTATGAACCTCATGGTAAAATTCTTTTGGATTAGCAAGTTGCAATTCATATTTCATGCTTGGCTCGTGCCTAACTCCCATAAAATTATAATTCCAACTACCCTGACTTGGTACCATGAAAAATCCAAGGAATCTATCACTGAGTAACATTTGTACTTTTTCATAGTGACTTGGCAAGTAGCCTTTTGGATTATTACCACAATCAGTATTTTGTTTGCCCCATTCAAAGCCAGATGGTGTTAATTTGTAGGCAGTTAATGAACAAGAGCCTGGTGTGAAACTACAGGTAATAACAATTGTCTTTTCCCCATCCCACATTTGATTCTCTGCCATTATTTTGGCATGTGTACTAATGTCTTGCGGTGATAACTGTGGTAATTCATTTGGCTGTGTGTGTATCCATCCAAGTGGTTCCATTTCCTTCAAATATTGATGGTTTGGTAGTGAATTTGGCAGATGTACAACTTGATGTGTACCCCATTGTGGTGGCATTACAATACATCTAATCTCTTTGACCTGTGGATTATCCGGTGGTGATATACCATAAAGATAGCCAGATATTTGTGCTCGAAGATCTGATATTGTGACAAATTTCTTTAGTACATTCTTCGGAAGTATATAAGTATATCCAGTTTCTTTGATGTCATCAGATGATACATAAATATGATTTGTCCTGAGATGAAGATTAGTCGCAGAAATAGCACGTACTCGCCATTCAGTTTTACTCGAAAATGCCTGAGTTTCATAATTTGATGTAGTTGCTGTTATTATTTCATCACCATGCTTGTTAACTGTTCTCGTTGTTGTTGCTGTTAATTGTGATTGTTCCTTGGTTTGTTTCTCAATCTCGGCAATTTGTTGTCTCTGTGCTGATGGAGCTGATATTTCCATACCAAGAATAATATCACGTATCTCAGATTGTGTCAATGAGGCAACATTGACATTATTCTTTTTACCATAATCAGCTAATATTAAATCTTTCAATTGTACTTCAACTTTTATCCATTCATCGTCAGTCAAAGATGGCCAAATATGATGTGGTTCGGTTATGGTTGTTTTATCGGGTTTTAAAACTACTTTTGTACGTTCAGTATTAACGTGTAGTGCACGAAGAATAAGAATAAGTCTGCTGAATGCTGTATAAGATGATATTGTCTTGAGCCAATCATCGTAAAGATTGAATAGAACCATTTGTGGCTCGGTTGCTTTTAATATCAAGTCACCAAATTTCTCAACTTTCAAACAAGCCTGGAATGGCAATTGTAATTCTGAGCCTTTGATAACGATATTTGGAAAATCAAGTAAATGCACTTCAAGTGGATCCAACATGCCCTTTCTCGTAACTATAATTTGCTTGGGCTGCTCTTCCACGGGCAATGAACGAATCAATGCAGCAACTTCCTCGGCTGTTTTCCATTTAGCCAATTGGCCCAAACGCTTCTGTCCAGCCCACACTGACGTATGAATTATCTTCAAGAATAATTGTCCAGTTCTTGGATTAAATATAAAAATAGCTCCATTAATTGGTTTTGTTGTTAAATTCCCCTCAAATGTTTTGTGAATTGTTACTCGATAGACATTAGTATCATCAACAAACCAAATTATTTGATTGCTAAATAATTCACCGTAATTTTGAGATGACAAGTAAGGTTCAGTTGGCTCTGATGAATAAAGTTGTAGGGCCTTTCTTATTCTTTCTCTCAGTACATAAAGAGCTGGATTAGCTTTCATTATTTTTGCCATAGCTTGTTGGATAAGTGGCTTGCAACCCGGGAACCAATTACCATAGGCTGAATGTAAATTATAAGCAAGATCAATTGCAATTAATAAACCAGTTGGAGATGGATAAATTGACATATTATCTGATGTATAATCCATGAATTTAGCACGTGCATAACGTTCAACATCATGTGAATCATAATCACCCCATCTCAATTGTACATCAATCCAGTATTTTTGTGTTGTAACATTATCCATTACATCTTTGGAATCAGCAAGCAATGATGGACGACTTACATTCCACTTGTACGCTGAGAACAACAAAATATCAGCACAAGAACTATTCATTTTGTAGGATTTTCGTGGATGAATTGTCTCTTTTTGTACAGTTTCAATTTCCAATGCATCCAATTCTTGATCAAATACTTGACAGAGATCCATGACAATTGACTCGTGTACTTTTTGCCACAAGTGAGCACGGAATATTTGAATCAATGAAATTTTCAATGTTGGAATTTTTCCATGCATGAAAATACCAGTCAAGTCCAATTGTACTTGGAAACCAACGTAAACATTGGCCCTATTTATTGTTGGTGACCACCACAGTGTAAATCTTCTGTTGGGAATTTGATTCAATCCAGATCTTTGGGCATTGGTTAATTTTTTATACTTCATTGATTCTTCAAAACCCGATGCTTTCTCCCAGAATAAACCTTCCCATGTTGGGAAATACGTTCCCTTGAACAATGTATGCTCGAGAATTCCTTCAACACCACCAAGTGCCTGAATCATATCTGTTCTGTAATTATTTAAATTCCACAATTTACCATCGTGTCTCTGATGTGTCCACCAAAATGGATTTTGCTTCAATACTTGATACTGTTTGAATTCAGTTCTTATTCGCCAGCCTTTGTCATAAGCCAATGTATGCCGATCTTTTTGGAATAAAGTATTAATCCTTGGAATTCCTCTATCCCATGAATCCTCAAGATCTTCGAGTGTTAATCTTCTATTCTGTGCATTAGCTTCCTGTCTCTTCAATGCATACTCGGCCCAGACTCTCTGTGAATCAATGAACTCGGATTCCCATGGTTGTATGTAACGATAAAGATTTGGTATCAATTGATCCTCATCGTGTGACATACCCGATCTGAAATGCGTTATACCAACATCTGTCTGCTTGGACCATCTCAAATCACTCTGTGGTATAAGTACATGTCCCATTGATAACATACCAAGACCACCCAATTCTTTTGGTGTATAAAATACAACTGGTGGAAATCTCGATGGCATTTTTGAATTTAGACCAATTTTAATTCTCGTTTGAATTTTATTCTCACATTTAACTAATAAATCAAGTAATTCCTGTGTATTGACAACAGCTTCACGAAAATAAGTCATCAGGCCAATCAGTGCTGTATTCCATTTATTTACAATTTTTGTGAATGTAGTCGAGCCAGAAGCCATTAATATTTGCCGAACTCGATTGTGGAATCGTTGCAGACTCTCATCATCAACCCGAAGAAAACATTGTGCTGTTCTTTCTTTAGTTATTTCATTTTGTAAATTCCAAACGCCATCTTTGTGATTAAATTCTTCATGGGTTGTACGACACTTGGGTAAAATTCTGCACTCAAAACCAGACATATTGAATAATAAATTTGGATTATCCTTTGAATAAACTGATACAAAGCTATTTTCCCATTGTATAGTTGTCGTTGATCTTGGTAAACGATTTTTAATGTCCCAAAAAACAGCTCGACCCAAATTAACATCGTGTTTCATTAATCTCATTCTAGCATCACGTGGCCAGCATTTTTTATTATTATAGCCAACGATATTTTCATTATTTGGATCAGGATGTTCAGTCAAATATCTTTGAATTAAATCTCTAGCCTCGTCGGCTGTAAATCTCAAAAATAAATGTATTCTATCAACGTATCTGCAGTAAAGCCTAATTGGATGTGCAACTTCAGAATCAGTATCTTGAAATGTTAGAAAATCATTAGGCATTTGTGGTGGTCCAGCCATTTCACTGGCTCTCTGTAATCCAAGTACAAGTAAATCCAGTACAAGACCATAATACTGGGCAATAAATGATGCAAATTGTAATCCACGTATTATACCATATGAATTTGTATGATTCATATCCTTGTAATTTATCACAACATTGTTTTTAGCTGTCATGTAATCAGCAATATTATGATCAACAATTAAACGTAATAATCTATTTAATAGGGTCAAATCGATTTTTTCATAGAGTTTTTCGAATTTTGACTCGAGCAGAACATTGCATTCACCCTCTGACACATCCCAAACATCCTGTAAATTATTAATTCCCTGGCACCATTTGTAAACTAATAATGGCGGTGGTTCAGTATCTGATGGTTTGACCCAGGGTGGAAATAGCCTTCGCTTGTCAGCTTCATACCATAGATACTGATCGAGATAAGCATCAGTGATTTTTTCCAATGGTTCAACATCATAAACTGGTATCAAATGACTGTAAAGATCCATAAATTCAATTCCAACTTCTTTGAATGCTCTTTGTGTGAGTAAATGACGTTTTATTCTTGACAAGGCCTCATGAGGATTATCATAAGCCTGTTCAATTAATCCAAGTTCCTCTCTTTGGCTCTGATTTAATCGTGATTTAACTGAATAAGCTTCTTTCAATCTTTCCAATGCTAGAATCAGTAATTTTGTATCGTGCTTGTAGGACAATGGTGGAAATGGTATTGGTGCAAATCTTCGTGATTCCAACCAGTGTACAGTAGTTGTATAAATAGCAACAGCCTCTTCTGGACTTATGTAAGGGCCATCTTTCAAGTAATTGTGTTGACGTTCCTGCTCGGCTTTTAGATATAATCTCGTCAATCTTCCTAAATTCTTTTTACAAACAGTTTTATCAACTGTTGCACCTCTTCTTATTCTTTCACGATTATAATGAGCCGTATTGGTCCACCAGTCGGCTTTCATCTTGACATATCTTAGAATCATATTTTCAATTGGTATTGGCAGACCAGGTACTTTCCATGGTATATTAGCCTTCCAGCATCTCCATGCTTCTGACAAGTGTTGAAGTATCGTACGTGCTTTATTCTGTTTAATCCCCTCGGGCATCATATCAACAATATCATGCATAACTGATGCACGTAATTCAAGATCAAAGTGTGACTCGACACGTTGTTTTGTAACAGTTTTTGCAACACCTTTGGAATGTCTTCCCTCAAATTGACGTGACAATAAATTACCAAGCCATCTTTCTAATAATGGTGTTATACCTCTCATGAAAAATAGCCAAACACGCCAACCAGGTGCCCAAAAACCACAGCCAGGACCTTTACCAACTGGTCCAGTATTGAAACGATAATAAATCAAGTGTTTCAAGTCTTTACACATACGTATCTGTCTCATCAATTTGTATTTGTAACGATACATACCAGTTAATTGACCAACATGGGCAAATATATATTGCAAGCCATCAGCAAGTTGAAATGCATCAACATTATTCAATCTGTATTGTACATGCGAGTCAATTATTAATTTTGTTAAACGCAAAATTTCTCTACACAAGTGAAATGCATTACCGAATCTTGATTTCTTACGTTCTTTTGTTGTCAATGTTTTAACTGGCTTGAGATTGAAATTGTAATCCAAATGAAGATAATTCAAATTTTTACGATGAATAAGAAGATTTAGCATGTTGTAGCCCTGACGACATACCTGAAGGCCAGCTTCTACCCAATCAATTGTCGTTGTTTGGAAGAATTTCGTTGATTTAAATGATCTGAAGAGGTATCTTTTCTTTTGTGGCTTTGGATGACGGTGTTTCAATGCATTTAACACAAAGTATTTCAAAAGTTTCTGATAACTCACGCGTACTTTAACTGGTTGACCTGGTGGGCAATGCTCACGATACCAGGACTTGACCAGTGGCACATCGATGGCTCGTCTGGTACGTCCCGAGCGTGTATTGAAGGGACGTGGTGCCCAGAGAAGAGCAATTCCATTAGCTGTATTATCAGTATAAAGAGGAGTTTCTTGCAAAAATGGTTGAACATCCTCGTCCAGGGCAAACTCGTCGTCATCTTCTCGAGTTGGTTCCAAAGTTTTTAAAGAATTACGGTGGGAGATTGGATTTATAAGTGGATCGAAGTAGAATGCTGGAAGATCTGGATCCTCCGTCTTGATGTAGACAACATTCGGTGCATGATACCTAGAATGATAAATTCAATGATTTCACACAAGCTTGGAGAAAAAATTATTTCATCTGGAAAAATTTCTCGAGATACAAGATCGACCGTAGGAACAGTCATTTACAAGGAAAAAATAGAAAAAAAATAAGTTATCGGTAGTTTCAGCAGTTTTTCTCTTGATTCAACGAGAAATACGAATAAACACTACCATTTTATCTTTCACACAGCTAGTAATACTCTTCAAGTCTTGAGAACGAGTATTAAAACTAAGTGTGAATTTAAAAGAAAAAGATAGAGACTCGGGAGAATTTCAAGTGTGAAAAATAGGCAAAAAAAAAAAAGGAAATGGGGAAACTCACCAAGAAAGATGAACAAAGTGTGGCATATTGTTGTACAAATAAGGAAAAGCAATTCTGTATTCTGTTCTTATTGGTTGTCTAATGATGATTTTGTTGATGTCATTGAACTCATTCCAATCTTCATCAGCAGCATTTGAATCTTTAACAAGTGGCTCGAATTTAGGCCCACCAGGAATAGCCATATTCAGGGCTTTAGCTGTGAAAAAGGATTTTGGATCAAAGAGATAGAAAAAATTTTGATCAACAAGATCGGTCAACAGGGAATTGGCTAAACGATATAGCGTAGCCATCTGGGGCAATGTGAGATTCCATTTACGATATGTGGAACCATTGACGTGTCTGTAATAATAAAACAAGAAAACTGGTATTAGAGAAATGTATCACGAATCTTGGGATTTTTTTTCTAAGTAATTTCCAGTCAGATTAGCGTTTGATCCAACCACAGGACATTACCAGCCTTGTCTATAAAGAACAAGCTTGTAAGCCCTGTGGAAGCCAACTCACATGTACAGTTGGTTTCAGGACCCCTACGCACTTCATCATTCATGTTTTTTTTTAAGAAAAAAAAATAATCTGGTAGTTTTCACGAATTAGTAATGATAATTAATTAATAAGGAAAAGAAGGAAAAAACTCACTTGGTTCCAACAAGCGGTTTGTGTTCATAAAACCACGAAGCTACGCTAGCATCTTCCTCGGAATCAAGCTCAATTTGTATAGCCTCAAGTGGCTCGACATCAAGTACATTGTCAGCATAATCGAGCGGTGGTTCTTCATCATCAAACGGTGGAAATCTCATTCTCTTGAAGTGTCTTCTGTCTCGTTTTTCTCTTCTCATCATGATCCACATTGTACCCCATTGAGCTATATAAACTGGTTCAATAACCCATGGTATCTCGTTGACAAATGTTATTGCACCAGTTATATGATAAAGGACTTTAACATCACGGATTTGTTCCCATGGCATTGGCATATTCTCCAAGAGTTTCATTACAGCATGTGGCATGTATTTAAGTGCACCGAGATAGACTCGCTTGTCATGCCTGTATTTTCGACTGCTCATATCACCATGATCTCTTATTATTTTTCTTATATGCTCGGGTGGCATGTCTTCTTTCTGTGCATCAACAAAGCCAAACTTTCTCTTTTCGGCAAAGCGCTTGGACTGTAATTGTTGCCATTTTTGGGCTTTCTCTTGGAGTTTATCCTCGGACAGAACTTCTGGCTGTTTTGGCATTTGTGGAAGTGGTGGTCCACCACTTGCCATTGCTTGCATGTGAGCATGATGAACTGCTTGGGCCTGTGCTGCTGCTTGAGCATGTGCCTGGGCAGCAGCTAATTGGGCATGAGCCTGCTGCTGGGCCATCATGGTAGCCCATGGATTAGGACCCAGCAGATATGGAGGAATCGACATGTTTTATGTCTTGTTAACCTGGAAAAAAAATCCTCATTTAATCAACATCCCTTTTTTTTTGTTAATTATAATATCCAAACATTGAATAACCGTTGAGAAAAAAAAATGTTAATATGTATATATATAGATATGAAAATACAAAGAGATAGATGCGATGAAACGTTGGAGAAACAAAATCCAATCGAGAAAGAAATTATGCATAGGAAAAATCAGTTATTGTTGAGATATTGACCAGGTAAAGAATAGATAGTGAAATAAAAAATATGGAGACGTTGCTGAGGTTCATGAGCCGCGCGTACATGAGGCCTGTATCTCCGCGAACACAAGACAAGCCGAAAAATACTTGCCCAGTGCATTGTAATCTCGGCAAAAAAACAAAATTAATAAAATAGAAAAAATACTCACCTCGTTGAAAAAATAATTTTAATCACTGCTTTTATCGCATAATTATTCGAATTATTCTTAGAAAATATGAAGAATTTCAATCAAACAAACTCATTTCGAGCAAGATCGCACAACGTATGAGACGGCCATATTGAATTTTTCGGCGTGGATGGCGTGGAAAAAAAAACAAAATGGTGGCGGTAAATCTGTCGCTCGGTTGCCGGGCCGAGAAACTTGAAGCTTATTTACATGAAAAAGATCGCTGATCCAATTGAAAAAGAAAATGAAGGTTCATGAAAATGAAACGTTTAATTATTTACATGTATATATATATATATATATATATATATATATATATAAATATATATATTGGCCACTAGCATACAGCTGGACTTTGCTGTCAAACACTCATTGATATTCATTGGTAAAAAAAATATGAATTTTCAAGTACAGAGGGAAAAATACAAGTAATTTTGTCATTCAGTGAAGACTATTGAGTTATATTCGATAATAATATTTTCGAAATTTCGACGAATAAAAGAAGAAAATTCCTTTTCACTCGAATCATTAAATATTTTGAGAATATGTTATTTTATACATTACTTGGTGGATATGTACTCAGTTCAGTGTTGCTTTTTAAATATCCAATGTTAATACATAAGAAGAAAAAAATAAAATTCTGCTGTCGACACATTAGTCATCGAGGAGGTGATTTTTCAATTTTTTAATTTAAAAAAAAAACGCTTTTTGCACAATAAGAAGCACTTTTTTTTATTTATTAACTTGTCGATCATTTCAGGTGCTGGTGAGAGCTATGAGAACACCATGAGTGCTTTCAGAAGGTAAAAAAATGATATGCATAAAATGGGAAAAATGAGGGTAAAATGGATTTTTAGAATTTCATATAGTTTTCGTATACAATATAAAAAGGCATTTGAGATATAGTCTTTCTCAATGATTGCATTGGGAATGCAATTTTAACACGACATGTTATTTTCATGAGGCAAATTTCTAGCTTGACAACCGACTTATCAAAAGAAAAAGCTATCTTGCATAATTTAGTTATCAACTCCATTTTACCTGACTTCTTTCTTAGCAATTATATTTGATAAATTTCATTTTCTAATGACACAGAGCTGTTGCGATTGGAACTGAAATGTTGGAACTAGATTGTCACTTGACAAAAGACGAGGAAGTTGTTGTTTCTCATGATGAAAACCTCTTGAGAAGCACTGGAGTCAATAAAAATATTTGTGAAGTTAATTATAAGGATTTACCACTTTTGAAATCATGTTTACCAATTGATTTCGATCCAGGTAAAATGTATCATGTGTTAAATAATTCGGAATCTAGATAATGGAGAGATAGATAAATTTTTGGAGTTACTGCTACTTTACTTAATTTACCATTTAAATATATTGAAATTCTTCCTGTTATTGTTAGAAATGGAGTATGTTGGATCAGCCAATGAGGAGGATAGAAAATTTCCATTACTTAAAGAAGTATTCGAGGAATTTCCACAAATGCCGATAAATATTGACATTAAAGTCAACGATGACAGGCTTATTTCCAAGGTTGCTGATCTAATTAAGCAGTACAATCGCGAAGAATACACTGTCTGGGGTAATTTCAGTAAAGAAATTACGGAAAAATGTTACAAAGCAGTCAGTGGAAAATTATTCTCAATCTAAATATTTCTTTTCGTCATTCATTTAATCTAGAATTATTCTTTCTTTTCTACAGAATCCCAATGTTAATCTCCTATTCTCGATGCAGCGAGTGACAGTTCTACTTTTTTTGATGTACACTGGACTCTTGCCTTTCATTCCATTAAAAGAGACCCATTTGGAGATATTTTTGCCTTCAATCTATCTCAGGTAAAAAGTGAAAGAAACTTGATTTCATCAAGAAGATTAAGGAAATTTCCAATGAATTTTATCGAAGAAAAAGAATGGAAGTCATTTTACCCATCCTAGTTCCCTCAAAATAGTCATTACATAAACGGAAAAAAGATAGATAACTACATTAGAATAATTTTCCTTCTTCATTTCCATTTTTGTCTAGAAGAAAGGGGGGACTATCAGCTTCGTTTTTACCTCTAGATAAATTTGCTTGTCGTACTATGAACCTATTGTTAATGAGGCCATGTTTATTTAATCATTTACAAGCGCGAGGTATTCACGTAAGTATTGCTTTGTGAATTATTATTATTATTATCATAATATAATAATTGACCAGAACGAAAAGTTTTAAATAAGGAGAAATAATAAATTCGTTATAATCTGATAGGTTTATTTTTGGGTATTGAACAGAGAGGAAGAATATGAGTGTGCCTTTAAATTGGGTGCAACTGGAGTAATGACTGATTACCCAACTAAGCTTAAAGCATTTCTGAAAAATAAATCCGAATTAACGTCTCGAAATGATTTCATTAAAAAAAAATGATTAGTCATTCAATTGTGACTGGAGGCCATTTAATACCAAAGATTGAATTTCCAATACAAGTCTAGTAGTCTTTCAGAGGCTACACAATTTTTTGTACATAAAATTTAATTATGTATGCTTTTATTTATTTTCTTCAAATCCTATTTTATTATTTTAGTTGGTGCACAAGAGAAGAAAAGATAAATAGTCGTTTTTTTCCCTCTTGTTGATTTCATTATTATTTTCGTGAAAAATTGAATTGTTAAAATGATCTGATGAATTGTAAATCTCGAATGATTATAAATTCTTGTAAATAATAAATGTAATAAATTATAAAGTATCGAAAATATATTTATATAATAAGCATACTCATGATTTTGATATCGTCGTTGCCTCGCTAACAAATAGTCGCAAGTGCCAAAATATTTTTTTTTCTATAAATTCCAATAACATAAAGACGCCACTATATAACAGTAAAAAAAAACCTTATCTCCACATTCACGTCTCTTTGCTTTTACTGTTTTTTAATACAGAGAAAAATTAATAACGCTCTTGCGTCTATTTATTTTCAAGATTTTTTAGTATTGGGGAAAGTGGAGGAAAATCGACATTAGAATGAAACGGTCAGAGATGAATTTTTCCTGATCATTCCATTGGAAAGTTGAGGAAATTTGCGATGGAAATCATGTGTCAGAAATGATTCTTATGTATTTTTTAGGAATCGAATTTTTTTGATCAAATTTTGAAGGATCACCCATTTCTATTTTTCCAAAAAGTCACTTTTTCCAACATATCTCCGGCTCTATCAGTCGTAGCGTAAAAATACAGAATGGATATGAAAGATGATTTGCCATCGATTTATAGGATTTTCAATATAAAAATATCGATTTTTAAGGTATTTATGGACACTATGGTGAAAATCATTTTTTGCCCCATAACTATCTTAAAAACCGATATTTTTGAAAATTCAAAATGCCATAAATCAATGTCAAATGACCTTACCTTTCATTTCCATTCGAAAATTTTTACGCTACGCCTAATAGAACTGGAGATATTGTTGAAAAAAGTGAATTTTTTCCAAAATGGATAGGGAAATCCTTTCAAACTTTGACCAAAAAAATTATTTCTGACACATGATTTCCATCGCAAATTCTCTCAGCTTTTCAATGGAATCATCAGAAAAAATCTCTCTCTAATATTTCTATTAATTTCAAGAGTTTTTCATAATATAGACATTAATAACTCAACTGTATCCATTTTACCTTTCATGTCTATTTTGTCTCACCTTCCCCGAAACAAGCGATTCCCCATTTGATGAATTATGCACCATTTCTTCCTTTCAATGAACAAGCAGTAAAAACAGAAAGACGTAAGTAACACTAAAAAAACTACTCTCTGTTAGTAATTTGTGGCACTCGTGACCGTTTGTTATTTCTAATTTTTTTTCTTCAATAATTCATGCGACCGATTACTATGTATGTGCGCACGTGGTTTTCTTGCAACGAGCCAATCGCAGCTTGGCAATCGAATCTAACCTTTTTTTCGTCCTACCATTCGATTTTGTAAACAAGAAAGAAATACGAAAGGGCGAGTAAGAGCAAAAGAGAAAAGTGCAGTGTATAGACATAACAAGCATGTCATTGAGGAAATTTATGCATCCGAGAAATAAATACAAAGTAGAACCAAATTTCAAGGAACTTGCCGGAATTTATCCGGAATTTCGTAAACATTTGATTACTGTGAGCCTTTTATCATTATTATTACTAGAGGTTAAAGCAGATTTTTTGAAATCAAGCTGTTCTTATTCTTTCACAGGATCTTTCAGGAAAGCTCAAATTCAATTTTAAAAATCCCGAGAGCCTTCGTGTACTTGCCCAAGTCCTTCTCAAACATGATTTCAATCTCAATGTAACAATTCCAAATACAAAACTAGTTCCAGCTCTACCTCTTCGTCTCAATTACATTCTATGGATAGAAGATATATTAAATTGTTTGAGAATCACAGAAATTCATGGACTGGATATTGGCACAGGTGCTATTGCTATTTATCCTTTACTATGCTCTAAAATTTACAAGTGGAGAATGACAGGAACCGAGATTGATTCATCGAGCACAAGTTCAGCTGTTAAAACAGTCCGTGAGAATAATTTAGAGGAATTAATTCAAATTTTTACCGCTAAACAAGAGACAATTTTCAAGGATGCACTGGAACGCGAAAGTATTTTTACATTTTCAATGTGCAATCCACCGTTTTTCGATACAAACAATATGAATGAAGACAAGAGAATTAAAAAAAAAGCAACACCGAGAAATGGAGCAACTGGAAGCGAGGCAGAATTAGCAATTGAGGGCGGAGAAACAAGTTTTATTATGAAAATGATTGACGAGAGTTTAGAATTCAAAGAGAAAATTAAAATTTACACTACTATGATTGGACATAAAAGGAGCTTGGGCTTGTTCAAGAAAGAATTGTCCGTGAGAAACATGGAAAATTTTACGTGGACCGAGTTTTGTCAGGGACATACAAAAAGATGGGGATTGGCTTGGACTTGTCTTTCGCGGGACGAGATTGATTTAAAAAAGGTGCCTACCATCCGAGCAAAAACTGAAGCTGCAAAAGAACGCGAGGGGGAGGGTGCCTTTGCAATTGAAATCCAGTTGCCAGTGGATGAATTGAATGACCGAGTCGACCAGGTTGTGGAGAAAATCAAGAAGTGGATGGACGAGTTGCGAGTAAGATAAACATGAAAATTCAGTTAGCTAATAGGGTAATATATTGACAAGCTGAGGAAATTTCCAATGAAAAACACATGTTTAATGGGTGGATTGATCGAAATTTGGCTCGTCTGTGATGTATACTGGTACTGATAATTCAATTTCTTAGGTGATGGCAAGCGCGTTCAACAAAGTCTAGTTTTCAAAAAAAAAATCCAAACAAATCACTTCTGACACCTTGTCTTTTTCACTGGGAATATTTCCTCGGCTTGTCTCGATTAACAATGAAATCCGTGGAATTTCATATTTCAAGTATTTCCATGTAGATTGAAATGATGGAGCAAGTAACCTTGAAGGATATTTGGACATGTCAATTACGTTCCTATGAAGATTCTTGGAGTCATGCAAGGAGAAAACGTCGATTGGCTCGGAGGCTAGAAGAAGAATCAAATAAAAAGTCTCCAGAACATCTAGAATCTTCTTCTTCTTTATTGTCACGTGATACAATTCACGTGGCACATCAAGCATCATCTTTGAACCATGAATTACTTGTGAAATCCAATGAAACAACATTTCTCGAGTTAACATTAGCAGTTGGAGAAATTTATGAACCATCAGAAGATTTAGAAATTAAAAAAATCAAAATTTCCCTCATCTTGAGAGGTGGAACTGGTGGAAAAAATGCACTTGAAACATTTCGACAATTCTTAATTAATAAATTGAGAATACGAGCTTACTTTCAATCTCAAAATAAATCAAACAGTCCAAAGAAAAAACGAAGAAAAAAGAAACATTGTTCTGATGGCAAACAATGTATGAATTAAAAATAATGTTAATGAATAATTTTGTACACATTTTTGTTGCATACAAAATGGCATTTATTCGTGTAACTGTTCATTTTCACACTTTTTTTTCCCTTTTCATAACCAAATTATATAACAGAGTATATATAATATTCATGTACGTAAAATCAGGTATTAAATTTTTTTATTAATTATTCATTTTTCAAATTTTATTTCTTAACTTCTACATTCTCAAGTTACTCACACTTTATTACTACTAACAGATGGCAATATTATTTCAACTATTAACGTTATCTCATGTAATTTTCACTCAATGTAATTGTGAAAACATTTGGAGAGAATGTTTTTTTGTAAGTAGAAAAAAGAAACAAAAAAAAGAAAAATTGAGACTTTTGGAGAAATGTTATGCATATTAAAAAATCAACATTTCTTGGATTTCTTTGTTTTTCTGCTAAAAAAAAATGATGATTCCTTTTTTTTTCTTTTTTTCATTTATTTTTCAGTTTGTTGGTAACGCGATAACTTCTTAATAACTAAAATTTCTATTTCTAGAATCTATTTTTATTCTTCGGCACTATGTATTAATAAACGAGGATCACTTGCCCAGTGTCTTTTAACAATCCCACGATTTTTCTCAATCTCGTAAAATTTATTCCTTCATTCTTCATTTCCTCCCCCCCCCCTCCTCCCCCAATTAGGTATCTACAATGCAACTTCAATTAAACAAAAACGAAAAAAAAATAATATTCGAAATAGGGTGCGCATTTTTAATTTTTTAATTAATAGGAAGCACCCTCGCGTGAAGTATTCGGCCTACAGATCGAGACACAAAAAGAAACAAAAATAATAATAATAATGTTTAACAATGATTGATAATTTTATTTTTCCAATCTTTATATGATTAATTATTCCTCGTGCCATGATATTGTTGTGAAAAAAGCCCCAGTCAATTAATAACGATTTGTTCAATCCTCAGTAGTAATGCGATTCTCTTCATTCTCTTCTTTCTATTTTGTACGAATGTTTATTTGAAAATTCAATCGTTTATTATCGTTAATTTTGCTGGACACACGAGCCGTGAAAAAAAACAAATATAATTTTTCTTTTTGCTCACGATTGATCATTTCTACTGGTTTTTCATCAACATCTATGAATTTTTAATTGCTAATACTGTGAGCTACAGCTGTTGCATGGAAAGAAAATGTTCTTTTTTCTCCAATGTTTACTCGACTCGTGATGTCACCGTGTTTTGAAATATTTACAACATTTTTCTTTTTCTTTAAAGATCAAAAAAAAAATCATGGGAATTATCTTTGCTTCATTCGAAAAAAAAAAAAAAAAAAAATCACTCCAGTTGTCAAAACTTTTTCATCAATTCAATCTTCTCGTTGAAAATCACCAGGAAAAATACATTCGTCCATCACTACTATCTAGAAGAATTTGTTTCCCCCAATTCAATCAAATCATCTCTAATCCCCACCCCTTGTTCTTGCCTAGCAAAAAAATTGGACCACAAAAGGAAAAAAAAAAAACTAAGACAACCAAGACTTGGGTTAGAAAAAAAATTACTCTTTCGAAACCTCTAGCAGAGCAATTTCCATCAAGTTAGAAAAAAAAAAAAGAAAAAAAACATGTTCTTCCCTCAAAGAAGAAAAGAATAAAAATAATTAATAATAAAAAAGAAAGAGTGAAGTACGAGTGAAAAAATGTCAATCGAACTGAATCATCGAGATTAAACTCAACTCTCAATTTCTTCCTTCTCTTTTTTATCATCCTCATCATGCTCTTTACCATGTTCCTTCTGTCTCTTTTCAATCTCAGCCTTAAGATTTTCAATATCTTGTTGACTTATTTGAACAAATAAAATGCCATTAATAACATTCAACATATCAAGTACACTACCCATTGATGGTGGCTGTATTTGTATTGGTGGCAATGATACACCACTTTTACCAGTATAAATTTCATTCATTTTTTTCTGCAAAACAACAGCCTGTTGTGTCAAGTGTCTCAAACAATCTGAGCTCTCTTTAGTTTTTTCGTGCTCTTCACCAAGTTGCTGTTTATAAATAGCATAAGTTTCTTTTTCATTATTCAATGCAGCCCTAAAATCTCCCATACAACTTTGTGTTCTAGCAACTAAATGATAAGAAACAGCGACTTTCAATGATCTTGGTCCATGATATCTCAAATTCAATGACAAGGCATGCTCGAGGAATCTCAATGACAATTCATATTCACCAACAGCATGTAATATAAGTGATATATTGCTGTCAACGAGTGCAACCTCTGGATGATCCTCACCACAAACTAATAATGCTAAATATCTTGCTCTGTACAATAATCTCAATGATACTGATACTTGTCCATTAGCAAATGAATAGAGTGCCAAATGTATGTACTCAGTTATTGTATATGGATGATCAATTCCATTAACTCTTTCAGACATTAGAACAGCTTTTTGCTGTGTTGCTAATGCCTCACCATGATCACCCATTATATAATTCAATCGCGCTAGCATTCTCAGACACTGAGCTATTTCTGGATGCATTGCACCATAAACATTGTTCAATAAATTTAATGCTTCACTTATCAATTCATAACCGTCTTTCAGATAACCTTGTTGTATTTTACTCTGTCCAGTTGTATAAAAATTATATGCATCACTAGCACGTGGATTAATATGTTTGACAACTGGAAATATATTCAAAATATCTTCCTCAAAGAATGTTGCTCTATTTTTATTCTCAAAATTATATTCTCTGAGTAATATTTGTATACCAGTTTTAATACAAAAACCACGCAATAATGAAATTTTTTGTAAATTAAAATGATCAATAATAGCATCGAATGATTCATTTGCTTGTGGTGTTGTTTCCCAATCGTAATAACTTTTTAAATCAATTTTAATTTGTTGCCAAAGTGATTTTGGCGTTAGTGATGCCCATTCAACTTCTGATTGTTGTGGTCCATTATTCCTTCCCTTTCGTTTGTTCCTACGTTTAGCTGTTTTACTTTGTAATTCTTCGAGATTTAATTGCGGATGAACAAATTGCGATGCTGATAATAAACAATTCAAGAAATGAGATATTGCTGCTGACAATGACATTAATTCAGTTCCCTGCATATACGATGTAAATATGTGTTTTGATGATCTCAAGAGTAATTCAGAGACTGCTATTCTATGTAGATATTTCAATTGCGGCACAGCTGCAAGCATTGCTGCTAACTTACCAATATATCGAACATTAATTCCACGACCATGAAGTGCTTCAACTAGAGTTGTACCATCCATTGCTGCTGCTGTATGATCCAAGCATTCTCTTATAAATGTTGGCAATTGTACAGTTAATAAAAAATCAGCAGCATCTTTAACAAGTTGACGTTGCTTCTTGAGCCCTTCACCATTTGCATCTGGATGCTTGACACCAGGTGAAAAAACATCTGGATTAAATTTAACATCAAATTCAGCTTCACGCAAACTACCAACTGCAGCTGCTGCTCTTTTAACAATTTCTTTAGTTGATTCTTCAAGCTCTTGTTTTTCACCACCGCCAGTTATTGAATCAGTTATACTCTCAACAATTTTTTTAGCCTCGTCAGCCTCAATACTTGATGAATCGGAATTTTCACGATTACTATCAATTGTTGTAGTTTTTTGACTATCATCTTTTACCTTTGGTAATGATAATTCCTTTGGTGTTTGTGCTAGTGCTACTGGCAGTGCTGCTGCTGCTGGTGATGGTGATGCTGCTGCTGCTGCTGCTGTTACTGTTGTTTCTTTACCAGTTAATTCTTTTGGTTGTTTCTGTGATAATTTTGATGTTGTTAATTGCTGCAAATGTACTGCTGCATGCTTGATAAATTGTACATAACGTGCTTCAACAAATGAATCAATTAATTCTTGTCTTAAACAAGCTAAACGATGTTTATGCTCAACTGGGAAACCAAGTGCCCTAGCTTCTTTGCTCAATTCAACGTCATCAAGTTTCAAAAAATTGACATCTGGTGGAAATGTTCTCAATAAATCAAGTACATAATGCCTACTATCATTGCCAATAATTCCTTTACACTCGACACTCGAGCACAATTCAATTTCTTCATTAGCATCATTTATAACTTTGTGTGGTAATATCTTGAGTTGTTGGCCAGCTTTATTTAATAATTCAAGATACTTTGGATGTGTTAATACAGTTTTACCAAAATCAATTGAACCATAAACAACTGATTGTTCTTGTTCTCTTTCCAATATACCAGGTATAATTGATTGTGCTGTTACTCTGTAGCCTCTATAATCAATAACAACTGTACCAAGTGTATAAAGTCCTGGTAAATCAACAGCAGCATAAACTCGAACACCCTGTAAATCATTTCTCGGTGCAACAAATGCAGCAGCATCACCACCAAGTTCTTTGTAATGATCACGTACATCAAAGCCCAATGAAAAAAATATATTATTCCATATAAACATTTGCATTTTTGGCTCTTCACCAGGATTAATAGCCATAACATTACCATCAATAACAGCTACAGCACCACGTGTTGCTGCAGCAACAAAATCCGAGTGTACTTTGAATATAGCACGTTCACGTAACAAGCGTTCTGGTAAATTTTTACGTGGTAATTCACGTGTTGTTTGTAATTCCTCATTCCAATCACGTGTTTGTCCTGGTATATGCTCTTCATAACCTAATTTAGCTGAGAATGTATCCTCAGCTCTTATAGCATCAATTGTATGCTCGGTTTGTGGTGCTGACCATGCATAAAGTTGATAGGGTGTTGCAACACGTTCGAATGGATGACGCTGTGTTCTACGTCGTTGCATTGATGAAAAACCTCTCTTGAATGCCGGTGATAATTGATTCAATAGTTCAATTAAACTATGACAAAGATGTGATGGTGTTGATGGCTTGGGATTGAATGTTTCTTTCGTTGATTGATTAACGAAGAAACCACGTGCACATGCTGTCAAATAGTACTGCTTGTCTTCCAGTGTTATTACCTGGAGATACATTAGATCACCGTGTAATTTACGATGTCCTGGTGGTGGATTCCAGCCTGATGTTGTCAATACTTTGAGACAAGGTGGACACTTTTGTTCCTTTGCCTGTGGCTGAAGTGGCAGCATTGGCCTGTCTTTGCATCCAGGAATAATGTAATCGGGTGGAGTACAGTCAACTGCATCGGCCCGTGTTTTTTTCTTCTCCAATATATCACCATTAGTTACAACATTGAGAAATGATAGACTGCTACATTCAACTCCATTGTAGGCATCAGCAGGGTCAACACTTTTTAATAAATCTCTCACGTGTCGAACATGAATTCTTGCCTCTCTCATGGTGTAGGGTTCTTCAACAACTTTTATTATTGAGCCTTCTTTTAATCCCTCGATATTCTTCAATTCAGCAAAATTATCAAGAGTATTACCATCCAATTGAAGGGAGAAACAAGTTCTATGACAAGTATCCTCACGATCCATTAGTAATTGATGAATTTCTTGGACGAGCTCCATACTTGATACCTGTATATCAAAGGGCTCAGCACCTGGACTAACAATTTTAACTGTAAAACCCATGTCCTGAATGAATACAACTTCCTGATCATTTCCTTCTTTTTCTTTTTCTTTTTCATCGTTGTCCTTTTCCTCAATTTCATTCTTTTCTTTTTCACATTCTTTAGTTGCCTCTACTTCACCCTTTTCCAGGACCTCAGTTGATGCTGTTCCTGCTGAAGCTTCCTCCTCCTTTTGTAATTCATCGTCTGATAAGAGAAAATTTGAATTTTATCAATCAAAAAGAGTTGCCTTTACTTTTCAATGTTATATATATATATATATATTATTATAAAGGAGATAAATATAATTTTACTAAGTGTGAATTGTAATCAAACCTTGTATTCTAATTCTACAGAATTCATAAATAAAACTACTAATGTAAATAAGTACATACTCAAATGCCGCGGAGGACTCTATTTTTATCGATTGGAAAACATTATAGTGAGATGACTGTGAAATTTAGAGTGTAATTACTACTATTATACTCTCTCTATCTCTCTCTTCACTAAAATGAATAGAAAAGCTTTTTTTCCTTTTTCTACTACATTCAATCAAATTTCGTCTGATCCTCTATGGTATGAAAACGTAGAAAAAAACTATTATGGACTTGATGGAGAAATTGAATCGGTGAGTGTAGTTGAAAGATGCAAACTTGCTTGGGAGACGAGTAGATAACCCTCGTGTTATCAACTACTATTTCTTTATTCCTACTCACAGTCACCATTGTATTTCACATCTTATCAGTTTCTAAATTTAAAATTTAGTTTATTCATTATCATTATCTATTCTCTTTTCTCCTTAGAATTGATTTTTTAATTGAAAATTATACACAATAAGATTATGAAGATTAAATTGTGCTTCTCGACCGGAAAACAGGTCGATATGATGATGATGATGATAGAACCCAAGGGAAGAGGTATTACAAGATAAATCGGGTATTTGGTATCGTTTGATTTTATTACCCACTTGGCTCTCCAGTAAAGCTTATATTATAGGGCAATTTGAATATTCATCAAGCAAGTAATTCTTCATCTTGTTTTCATGAAAGTTTCAAGTTGAAATTTCAAATTTGAAATACTGATATAGCATGGAACATTTAACACATGCTTTCTCAGGAGCATGTGAGAGACTCTGTGGGGTGCCACAAGATCTCTTGTCACAAGGTCTTGGGCGAATCCCCCACACATTCCTTTCAGCCCAAGATATTTTCAAAATGTGTATGATTTTCCTTGAGTAAAAAATTTTTCGCAATTGGAGAAAAGGCGATAGTTCTAACCCCTAAAGTTTTACCACAAATTCTTGGAACAAGAAAAAACGAAACCCCCCAATCTAATTGGAGAATGAAAAAGAAAAATTGGGAATTTTCTTTGCATAAAAACTCTCATGGATTAAAAAAAAACGAGATGACGCAACGATGGATTTGCTGTTTGAAAAAAAAAAAAAAAAAAAAAAAAAAAACCCTGAAAAATCACCTAGAAATTATGGGAATACGTTTGAATTTATCGAGAAAGACGTGTGAAATTGTTTTCATAATCAATGAATGAAAGAATTGCGAGTATTTGGAAAGACGAAAGCGATTGAAGCTGCTTTTTTTCATGAATTTTTACATTCTGCAAAATGTGTTCTCACATGACCACGAGATTCTCTTCATAGTATATTCGAATAATTGAAAATAGTTACATAACCAGAAGAGACCAATGCCCGGCACTTGAGTTGGTTGCAAATTTCATTATCATTAAATTTGAAAAAATAGTATGGCAATTAGCATAATTTTCCCTAAAAATTGTGAAAAAAATTACGGCAAATAAGATGATATTTAAAATCTCACCAGTCATTTCTTTTTTCCCATTAACCATTGGAATTTTCACAGCACCATCCTCGCCGTTTGCCTCAACTTGAGACCCAAGAGCCATGTCCCCAATAGCAGTAGAGTGGTAGCAGTATAAAAATGATGATTTTCAATTGAAAAATTTATTGATTTATCACTGATTTTGACTATTAATAATTATACCAACGAAAAATCACAATTTCAGTAATTAATATTGAATTTTTATCGCTAATAATCAATGTAAATGAGTTTATGAAAATTCTCTCGATTTCTTAACTCTTTTTTTTTTTTTTTTCTATTTCGGAGTAAATTGGAGGTTCTTGAGGACGAACAGAGCCCTCCAAGTGCCGCACTTTATTCCCGCACGTGCGTTTACGGGGAGAGTGTATAACTTTGAGATCACATACACAGAGATCTAGGGAATTTCTCTTATATAGATGCCAATTTATTTGCTTCTTTTTCGTGGATTTTATCGAACGTATTTTCTGGCACTGCGCATGCGTGAATTTTTTTTTGTTTTCTAAATCTTATCTGAAATTTCAAAAAAACATTGAAAATCTTTGAGGTAATTAATGTAAAGGTTTCTATATGATTATCCATTTGTTGTTTCATGAAAAACGAATTTTTTTTTTTTTCCTTATAGGGGAAGGTGGGGCAAAATGGACATCAGGGGTAAAATGGACACATCTAAATTTTTAGGCAAATATCATGGAAAACTCTTGAAATCGATAGAAATATTGTCGGTAGATTGTTTTCGATAATTTCATTGGAAAGCTGAGGAAATTTCAGGCGGGAACCAAGTGCTGGAATTAATTTTGTTGAATTTTTGTCGATTTTGACTTTTTTGAGCATTTTAGAGAGGTGAAACCCTTTTTTTTTTGAAAATTCCCAGTTTTTTCAGAATATCTTCGGTTCTATTTGTCGTAGCGTAAAAATTCTGACGGGAGGTGAAAGGTGAGATTATTTGCCATCGATTTAGAGGGTTTCAATTGAAAAATATCGATTTTTAAGGTATTTATGGGCATTTTTGTGAAACAGTTTTGTAAAACAGTTTTTGGCCTGTAACTCTCCCAAAACTTGATATTTTTGAATTAAAAACCCCATTAATCGATAGTAAATGAGCTCACCTTTCACTTGAGACCAGCCCCGAATTGCTACGACCAATAGAACCAGAGATATTCGCAAAAAACTGAAAAATTTCAAAAAAGCAAAGGCTTTTTACCCCTCAAAAATGCCGAAAAATATAGAATTTTCAAAAAAATCTAAAAAAATACATTTGACACTGGTTTTCCGGCTAAAATTTCCTCAGCTTTTCAATAGAATCATCAAAAAAAATCTATCCCTAACTGTTTCAATAAAGTGTTCATTTTGCCCCACTCTCCCCTATATAGATTTGAAAACTGATTTCAAGTTAGAATTTTCCCGCCACACATGAATAGTCATCTCCCTACCCCGCCAGCAAGCGAATATTTCTCAAACACAACGTCATTTGGGGACCCCATCATACTGTTCTAACCTCTAAATGTTTTTTAGCAAATTTTTTGGGGTAGTATAATAATAAAAAGAAAAAAAAACTTTGTAAATCCTCGATAATCAAATTTTCATTATCTTCTTTCGGGAATTATCATTCAAGACAAAACATTTTCTGGGTAAGTTTCTATGATTTGCTTTCATATATGGATGATTAATGATGTTATAATATAATGAAAGCCTATATATAATTTATATATTTTGGAGATACAGACTGGCAGAGGTTATCGAGATTGAAAATGTCAGAAGGAACTGAGGAATTATCACAAGTTGAATTTCGATTGGGACCTAATCCCAAAGTTACTTATCCAATTCGAGTGCAGTATTGTGGAAATTGTTCGCTTCCCATTGAGGTAAACGACTTGGCGTAATTTGATTGTTAATTACTGGAAATTTAAAGAATTTCTTTTTGTTTTTGTCCCTCGCACGATTATGCGAGCAAGTTATAAGGTCTTTCTCGAATTTCTTTCCAAGATAGCAATATCCAAGTGTTTTTTTATGAAACACCTGATATTACCGGGTACAAGGAAGGATTATGCTTCATAATAAATTGTTCTAAACGCAAATAGCTTCTGAAATATTTACAATATAAATATTTTTATGCATTACTTTTTTTCTTTCTTTTGCAGTACTGTGAATACTATCCCGAGTATGAGAAATGCAAGCAATGGTTGGAAAGAAATTTGCCAAATGAGTTTGAGAAAGTTAAATTAGTAGAAGATGGTAGTACGGAATCTGGAGGTGGTGAAGATGAGAAAAAACGTCAAAAAAGAGGTGGAAAAGGAATGTTGAAGGCTAAAAAGAAGGAGGATGTACCAAAATTAGTTACAGTCTCCAGAGCCCCAAGAGGAAAGAAAAAATCAGTGACTGTAGTAACTGGTCTCAGTACATTTGGTAAAACTCGCCTCTTATAGTTTCTTCTTTTCCCCTCCCATTTAACAAAAAAAAAAAGTATTCTATATGTTTTTAATATTCAAAATGTTTTTTTTCCCCAGATATTGATCTGAAAGTAGCAGCTAAATTTTTCGGTAGCAAGTTTGCATGTGGATCTAGTGTAACAGGAGAAGATGAAATTGTTATTCAAGGTGACGTCAAAGATGATTTATTTGATGTAATTCCAGAAAAATGGCCACAGGTATTTAAGAAACAAAAAAAAACTATTTAAATGCATAAAAAACATTGAACATGTAAGAGAAAAATTGTTTTAATATACTTTGCAGATCGATGAAGACTCGATAGACGATCTTGGTGATCAGAAGAGATAATTAATGACTTAATTAATTAATTAATAGGGGATAAACTCTTTGCACAATATTTATGAGGAAAACGAAGAATTCATGTAATCAAAGAAAAATTTTATTCTCCTCTTTATATGAAAAAAAAAAGAAATTAATAAAATGTAAATAAATTTTATTATTTATTCTCCTTCTCCAGCTTCTCCCTCAATTTCTTCAGGCTCATCATCACCAAAATGACTTGTGATAACTTGAAGGAGACTCTCTACTTCTGTTTCAGATAAACGGTCCTCGCTATCTTCAACAATCTGAAATAATCAAGTATAATGGCTAATATTAGGAACAAACGAAAATTGTTGTTTTAATATGAATAAAAGAGGCTGATAAATAATTTTCATGTTTTTTTGAGAAACAATTTTTTTCATAGACTTACGAGTTGAATTTCGAGTGCTGTTTTTGGACACAAATTAATAATTGTTAATTTTTCACATTTTGTTAATTTGAATGGTTCTATAGCCTTCAGGAATCCTCTGATTTTTTCAGGATTCTGTTTTTTACACAAAGTATCCTCTAAATATCTAACTGTTTGATAAGTTATTGTTGCCAATTGATTTCGTCCTTTCTGATTTTTATTACCTTTTATTCCCTTCAAAATATCTAATACCTCGTAATTACTGAGATAAGCTGAATTTTCCTTTAATCTAAAGAATAATTACGAATTAATGATGGACTAAGTATAGGTGAGAGTGGGGCAAAATGGACACTGTAATAAAACGGTTAGAGATGGATTATTTTTGATGATTCTATTGAAGAGCTGAGGAAATTTTAGCCGGAAAACGAGTGTCAGTTGTATTTTTTTAGATTTTTTTGAGAATTCGATATTTTTCGGCATTTTTGAGGGGTAAAAGCCTTTCCTTTTTTGAAAGCTTTCAGTTTTTTGCAAATATCTCTGGTTCTATTGGTCGTAGCGATTTGGAGTTGGTCTCAAATGAAAGGTGAGCTCATTTCCCATCGATTTATGGGGTTTTGAATTTGAAAATAACAAATTTTGTGATAGTTATAGGCCAAAAACTGTTTTACAAAAGTGTTTCACAAAAATGCCCATAAATACCTTAAAAATGGGTATTTTCGAATTGAAGACCCTATGAATCAATGGCAAATGATCTCACCTTCCACCTCCAATCGGAATTTTCACGCTACGACGAATAGAACCGAAGATATTCTCAAAAAACTGAAAATTTTCAAAAAAAGGAAGGCTTTTACCCCTCAAAAATGCTCAAAAAAGTCAAAATCTCCAGAAATTCAAAAAAATTAATTCCGGCACTTGTTTCCCGCCTAAAATTTCCTCAGCTTTCCAATGAAATCATCAAAAACAATCTACCGCCAATATTTCTATTAATTTCAAGAGTTTTCCATGATATTTGCCCAAAAATTTAGATGTGTCCATTTTACCCCTGATGCTCATTTTGCCCCACCTTCCCCTATATACATATTATATATTCAAAAAAATAATCCATGCAAGCCTATATGAGAAAATACTTACACTTGCATTGTTGTTATTTTTGAGAAAAATTAACAAAAACTATCGAATAATTGGGGAAAAAAAATGAATTAAAACTTATTATTCACACTTTATGACAATTATTCCATTATCTACTTCAGATTTTTTTGAATTATTATAACTATCAAATCATGTCTTCTGTTTATATACATTCACGCCATTTTGAATAATATAAATGGAGCTCTAGCGGCGAAAGTATCATTGAAAATTCAAATTATAGATTAGATAGATATAGAAAAATGATGATACAGAAGCGAAATATTTGTCACTGTCATATAATTCCAATAATTATTTGAAAAAAAATAGAGTAGAATCACACGTGTAAGATATCTTGATTTCATCTCAAGGAAAATTGTTGAGTGTAATAGTAATAATAACTATTGACAGATTTTCTTCTTTTTTCTATGCTATTTGCTAGGCCGTGTGACAGATTGCATTAGCGTACTTGCCTCATACGAAATGCATAACCAGACCACAGATGTTTTTATCCAACTTGTGCAGAGTTATTCAATGAATACTACTATAGATTTAATCTAAAATTCAGTAGCCAAGAGGTAGAAACAAAAACCGGACAAGTCAATTTTTTTATCAATTTTTTTTTTCTGTAGAATATCTTGAAAATTAATTTTGAGAGATATAGTGCAGCAATTTTTTTTCTTGTGAAAGAGAATTTCGAGAGTTACAGAAAAATATTTGGATAAAATATAAAGATATTGGGAAAATAGTGGTTGATTTTTTACCTTATTATTTATCTCTCCACTTGTCAGGCGAGAAATATCATCAAACATGAATTATACGAAATATAAACCAGTTTGCTGCTGGCTGGAGGGAAACTCGTTTCATTAAACAGCAAAATTATTTTTGTATTTAGAAAATAATATCACATCACATATACATATATATATATATATATATATATATATGTGCAGTAATAACAAGACAGATGAAAATCAGTGAATAAAAAATGGCTGACAGTGAGAAGGAGGAAGCCCACAATCTTGTAAGCAATTTGCCTTTGCCTAAGCTTTTATCTAATCATAGTGACCTTGTTGAGAGTCTCGACACCTTTACAGATAAACGTATTTATCAGTTCACAATATAACTTGGGCTTACAAAAATTGTGATAAATACATATCATAATTATGAATTGTTGGTTAGTGGGCTGTAGGTTATGTTTCGTATTCCAATATTCTTTCAATAATTTCATCAATAAATACCTATAATAATAATAATAATGATAATTGTAAAAAGCAAACAATTGCAAATTTCTTGAATAATTCTTTTCGTCTATAATAAGGGAGAATGATAACTTGTCAAAAAAAAAAATTAAATTGAAAAAAAAAACAGAAATATAAATCATTATCAGCAATTATAATTATTACCGAGTTCAGAATGAAAATAGTTCATGTCAGTGTTTGGTAATTTGATGGATTATTGATTTTATCCTCAGGTTTCAAACTCATCACTAACTAAATCATAATGGTATTTCTCGTTCACTGAAAAAAACTATTTGGGTTTTTTTTTGTCTCAAGTTATTATCACGGATTCATTTATCTTATTTCTCGTAGCAAATGGAATTCGAATGGGTGCTCCACGACGAGGTGCATTCATCGCTTTCACAATTACGTGGAATTCTCACGGTAAAATTGCATAATTAATTTTTCCATTTTAATCCTTTCCATTTATCAATTGATATCATCAATAATAATAATAATTTATTCATTTATTTCTCAGGAATGTGCACAAAGATTTCCACTGGCTCTTTTCGGCAATGATCAGCAGTGTAAAACAGACCGATTTGTTTTTGCAGCGCCACACGATCAAGTTAAATGTGTAGCTGTCCTTACAGGAGACAGCATTACAAATGCTGTTAGTGAGGAATATAATAATAATTGCATGAAAAAGCGCATTGCATGATTGAGCATTTTTTTTTCTTTTTTCTTCAACAGGAAGTTAACTTTAAAGTCCAAAGACAACAAAATGTATTAATGAGAACAAGCATACAAAACGATCATCCATGGAAATTACAACAGATACAGGATGCTGCCAATCATCTTCAGCAAGCAATAGCACATATTGACAATGT
Source organism: Aleiodes leptofemur (assembly GCA_963942555.1). Classification (NCBI taxonomy): domain Eukaryota; kingdom Metazoa; phylum Arthropoda; class Insecta; order Hymenoptera; family Braconidae; genus Aleiodes; species Aleiodes leptofemur. The sequence continues at coordinate 25,891,623 of OZ012609.1, forward strand.
TGATAAGCAGTATTCTTTTAAAACATCTGATGAAGTTATGCACATATTGGGTAACATACTTGGTTGCCTACAGAGAAGCAGAACAAGTTTGATTGTGCCTAAGAAAAAAACTATTGATGATCTCATTAAAAGTCGAAATATGGTAAGTCTACGGTTTGATTCAATAATTTTTTTTGCTTATATAACAAAAAACAAGATAAAAATTAATTTTTCTCCACTTGTAGAAATCTCTAAATCCAAATTTACCAGAGAACTTGGCAATAAGTTTTTATATACAGAGTTATAAGCTTGTATTGGCTGTTTATCAATTGGAAAGTACACATGGTAGTCTGAAGTACGAGTCCCAGCAGGCCGAGTGTAGTGTGCCATGGTTAAATGATGCTTTAGTACTTCTCACGATAGCTCTACAACTCTGCCAAAGGCTGAAAGATAAGGTTACTACCAATGATTCTTGAATGATTTTTTACAATGATAATTGATTCTTTCAATTTTATGAACTATATAATGATTCCACAATTATTCTGCTTTCTTTCCACAGATCTGCGTCTTTTCACAGTACAAAGACTTTACGGTAGGATCAAGAGTGGCATCAGCAATGGACTGATAAGACTGGAGAATGAAAAAATATTAAAGTAATAATAATTAACTATTATTATTAATCAGTACCGCATAATTTCATTTGAAATCGACCATTTTACGTCATCACGACGAGTCAATCTCGGTTTCGTTGAGTAAAAAACTCTAATTTCTTAATATATTTTTGTTTTCTTCCAGTGGTACTACTCCTACGAGGACTATGACGACTACTAGTACTACTGCTACTACTACTACTACTACTACTACTATTACTACTCCTACTACTCTTCAATAATTCACAAAATTAATTATTTTCATTTGTATTTACTATATACAGAGGAAAGGATTGTAGGAAAAATAGAGAAGAAAAAACATCTGACAATAATTAACTTGGAGTTATGAATGTTTTCAATGGCACGTTTGTCGATACAAACACAAAAATTATAGACTCGATTTGGACTCGAGTGAATAGCACGTAATTACATTGCCATTTAATGAATTTTGAATAATTAACTCGTCCCACCGCGGTATAACTAATCATTTGAATTTGTTAAAGTGACTAATTACAAGTCATATTGTATGTCCAAGCATAATTTATCATGCTATTGAATAATTGAATAATATATAAAATAATGATTCATAAGAATTGTGAAATAATATATATAAATAATAAAATTAAGCTGTTGTTCCTAGTTCATGTAATTAATTGAGATTGAGCATATAGCTATGCTTAACTATTGTCAATTTTAGAAAGTTTGTGCTAATAAAATTAGTTGTTTGTTCAATAAAATTTGGGAATTATTTCATTTAACAGAATTCATGAATAGTTGATTGGTTTTTCCTCTTCTTCTTCTTATTCTTCCTCTGATGGAAAAAAAAAATCGGAAATAAAAATAATGACAATTGTTCCAATTGTTTTAAGTGAGTAAGGTTTTTCAATTATAGACTTTTTTTTTTAATATTCATTCACAACATATATATTAGTATTTATTTTCCATTAACATGGTTTAGAGTTGTATGTATATATAATTTGTTTTTTTTTTTCAATTTTCATCATCATCGTCATCATCATCATCATCATACATAATAATTTATATAATTTTTATTGATTTATTTTATCATATGCATAGGTACGTCGTTCCTCGTCTTTTACACAAAAATATAGAATCTATAAGATTAATAAAGAGTTGCCAAATGAATCTCCCAGCTTCAGATTAATAATTTCCATTGACTAGTTCTTTTTTTATTATATTTCTTTAATTCTCTTTGGCAAACAGATTTAAGCTGAAGTTATACTGAGGTATATTTCATGATTGATATATATATATATATATATTCATATATCGATCGATTTTGTTATTATCATTATCGTTAAATTACTTTTTGCAAATGAAAATTTTATCAAGAAATTAAATCCAGTTCAATCCATTTTTCATTATTGTTTGAGAATGCCTTTTAATTGTCATCATCAAATTCTATCAGAGAACATTGGAGACGAGGAGCGTCGAGGTTTGTGTGTGAGGATTCAAGAATTAATACTGGTAGTGAAAAAAAAAAAAAAAAAAGATTAATTTTGCAAAGAAAATGAAAATCCATGAGAGGCTGGTATCATGGAATTAATTTTGTTTTTTCAATTAATCCTCTTTTTTTCTTCTTGCATCCCCACACGGTCCCCAAGACAGAATCCCCAAGTGGACAGTAGAGGGGGGAGGGGGATTATTATTTTATTATTTTCTTCCGCAAACTCCAACACAAATTCAATCAGAATTTGAAGAAACAAAAAATCATTTATATGACTTCAGTATTATAAACGATTATTTATAGATAATAATAATTAATACATATGTAATCTAATTGAACTCTTTCAATAGTTATTTCCGGAAGAAATAGTCATTTAGCTTCAATTATCTGATTCTGTAAATTAATACAATTTGTGCAACAAATGATGTTTTTATGAATTTTGACTATGGAGTTTTAAATAAATGATGATGTTTGATAATTCAGAGAATCAAAAATTAATTTCTTTTCATTCAAATCCATTTTTTCCAATTTTTCATATATTTAATCATTATTATTAGATCATAATTGAAATTTAAAAAATCGTTGTGGAGAAATTTTCAATGGGTAAATTCCTTTGGATAATAAAATAAATTGAATAAAAAGTATTTAATAGGCCGTATAAAAAAATGTTTAAAAAATTGTGCTTGAAATAACTCGAATTTTTTTCATAAAAACAAATGATTGACATAGATTTCGGAGTTTTGAATGCGAATCTTCATTGATTCGTCGAATCTTTTGTTTATTTCTCTTCTCATCGTTAGCGTTTCCTCATTGTATTATTTTTCATTCTTTTTAATAATTCACAAGATAATTCATGAATTCATCTATTTTTCTGAACCAGATGAAGACGATGATGGATTCTGTGCCTTCTCTGTCTGTTGTACGGGTAATGCTTTCAGAATAGCATGAACCTCTTCAGCAACCGCCACTAGAACAAATTCGAATTGTTGTTTGGTCGATACCATTCCTGGACGTTGATCCCTAATATGCTCCAATGCCGCTGCTAAATCAATTTCTTTGGCACCCTTGGCCATACGATTGAGTACCATATCGATCAAACAATAGGTTCCTGTTCGTCCAGCTCCATCGCTGAATGCAATCACATAATTCAAAATTATCTGATTATTATCAAAAAAAGAGTGATTATCGTTTTTATTCAAAGAATTTTTTAAATTATCATATAAAAAGGACGTACTCTCCTAGGCCTCCTATAATATACGATATTTTCTCGAAATACAACTACCACACATTATTATTATTATAAGAATTTAATAAAACACTCACCTGCAATGAATCACAATGGGACATGATCTTCCCCTGTATGATTTATTAACTTTTCTTCTGAATTCCAATAATGCCTTGGTTGATTGTGGCACACCATTCTCTGGCCATGATAGGAAATGAAACTGTGTTACAGTCCTTGTTTCACCAGTTCTCATATTCTTCAGATAAAATGATCTAACCAAATAATCATCACACCAGATATGTTCAGATACAAGATGTACTTCGTAAATGTGATAAAGTTCAGAGCCTTCCTCGGGCCAGTATCTGTGGCACATTGCTTCACCCTCTTCAGTTAATCGTGTTAACATGACAATGACAACGCTTCCTTGTTCCCAAACTAATTGCCAAAAATCTGATGATGTCTGGGGTAATGGCCCCTGGGTTGCTATGTATGCTGGATTTCTTGGATCATGGTCGGTCTAAAAACAAGTACAATCAATAATTCATTGTTATCATCTGCATTTCAAATAATTCTTGAAATATTAATTGAATAAAAGCCCTGATGCTATTACAAATGCTGATTCGATTAAATAATCTTCATTGAATATACACACTAGCAATGAATATTTTATAATGGAAATTTTCCATTATTTTGCTTCGTATTTTTCTCTCTAATCCTAGCGCGTGAGCCAGAAGCATTTACCATCTTGTACCGAAACTTACCGGCAACTGGAACGCATTTTATTATTGCCGCATCCAGAGAATAATTTATTTGAAATTGGCTAATTGATTTAATTTTCATTTTCAGTTGCAAGGAGAAATGAAAAAACATGGACGCGAAGCTCTAGGATTTACAAGAGAAATAAAAATACAAAAACTCAAACATCAAAAAAAGAAGACAACAAAAATCTCCTTCTTTCTTCCATTATATATTGTATAATATTGTTGTTTCGAAAAAATAATGCACATCAATGGCAAACCAGTTGGGATTACGAGTTTATATATATATATATATATAATACTTACAATTGTAGAGGCATTGATGTAATCAGAATTGTTGAGATTAGTTAATTCATTAAGAACAATTCTCGAGTGATCATAAGGTAACGCTGAATGTTGGCGATTTTTATCAATATTTGATTTTTCAATTGCAATTGCTATTGATGATGGATCAGTTTCATATGCACATATTGCAGCCCACTCTTGATCGAGAAGATCCTTATTCTTCAAATGATCCTCCATGTATGTCTGTAGAATCATTATTAGAAATTTTTTTTAATGCGTTTCACTTGAATAGAGTCAAGCTAACATGTGGAGTAGAGTGAATCATTGACAAAAAAAAGGAGAAAAACAATGCCATCATTACCAAAACCATATGTCCAGTAGAGATATCCATATTGCTAAGAGCAGCAGGATCATCACCCCCCCATGATGATGTACTCGATCGATTAGACTCACTCTCTCTCGACAAATTGATTACTCTGGGTGATTCTGGCGGCTTGTCGCTCGGGACTTTTGCATGCATTCTAGCTCTACAGAGCTCCTGATAGTCCTTCGATGCCTCTGGATCTGGTGTTGCTAATCCAGCTAACTTCCTACGTGTCTTGGCCTGCCGATGTACTATTATAATCAATACAATTGAGGCTGCTGCTATTGCACCCATTACAACGAAAATTATTATACCAATTACACTTGGTGAATCAGGTTGAGCTGTCTGTAGTTGTGGGAATTCAACTATTGGTATTTTTGCCTAAAAAATAATGGAAAAAAAACTCGATTGAAAATTAATGTCCCAAGGAACGAAAAAAATCATTCTCCCATAGGTAAATTTCCACATATATATCCAATTTAAAAAAGTTGACTTCAAGTCAAATTTATCACGCTTCTTTCCACTTGACTCTTGATTTATTATCTTACCTTATCACCAATTCCTGCCTCCACAATATTCATATTGATTATTTTCTCAAGATCTTCATGTATTTTGGCTGAAAATATTGAAATGAAGAGTATCGTTATGCCACAATACTTATTAGATCAGCCAAATGTGAATTAATAGTGAAAATTGAAAACAAAAAGAAAAAATAATTTTATTATAGACTCTGAATTGAACTTACACAAAGTTTTAGCTAGCTGCTTAGCATTCATTTTCAGTCGATTTGGATTAACTTTGAATGTAACTTCAGCTTTACCAACTCGTATATCGGTGAGATCATTTGATTCTAATCCAATTAATCTGCCCACCTATCCGTAATAAAGAACACGTTGGAATTATTCAGTAATTATAATTTTCATCTGACACCAATATGTCCATTTCTACTGAACAAATAATATCACAGTAATACAATCATCATCATACTACTATGTAGATGGATGGATGGATATTTGGAGAGACAGGATAAAAATTTCGAATCATGATGAAATAATAGGATATAATATTGTAAATTCTCATATAATAAATGAAGAAAAGCTAATTGACAATTAACATAAAAAATTAGCACTTACGGTTTTAACAATAATTTCCCCTTCTACCCATGTATGAATGTCTTTATTAAATTTGATGAAGGCATGATCCAAATCAACATTTCTGTGATCGTGGGATAGACTGAGCAGTGTTATATCCTTCCCAGCTACAAGTTCCTTCTTGACATAATTCTTTCTTGCTTGTTCATTATCATCTCCATCATTTTCATCGCTATTTCCCCCCAGTGGTAGTAGTGGTGGTGGTGGTGGTGGTAATGTTTGTGCCTTGAAGGCATAATTATTTGTCGAGAAATAGGGACCAGGCTTCTTGACATCCAATCTCTCTGGTCTCTTGAATCCCGCAAAATCTTTAGCAATTTTCCAATATGGGATATCACCGAAATCCCTGAAATTGATTGTCTCGTCCTCGTCATCCGTCCAGACCATTCCATCTGTCTCGGCCTCTGCATCTCCTTCTTCTTCTTTTTCTTCTTCTTCTTCTTCATCCTCTTCACCATCATTATTCCCATTGCTAGGTACTGGGTGCATTGTCTCAAAAAATTTAACAAGGACGTCGTGATTATCCTGGATGACTTGATCAATCATTGTACTGTTCAAGACTATATTTCTATTTCTTTCTCGTGAATCATTGTCACTGAATAAATCAGAATAATCATCGTATGGTGTATCAATAAATGACATGGCATTACCACGATGACTCTGTCGCCTCGATCTCAGCATTTTCGTTTTCTCGGCAGCTTTCATTGCCTCTGCATCATTCTGAAGATTCCTTGAGAGTTCATAAATTCGTTCGTCGTCGCGTTTTTCTGTAAATGCGTCAGCATTGTCTGTTTCGTCAAAATCATTCGTGATTGATTCATTTTCATTGTCAATGAATTTTGATGGATTTTGATGATTAACAAGCTCGAGTCTTTCCAGATGATAATTTGTAAAATCGGCAGGTGGCATCAACTTGGGTGCTGCCAACTCGTTGAGTGTTCGAGGCGGTGGATAATAACGTTCATTAGCAAAATCACCGTAACCATGACCACGAGTTGGCATGAAATTTACCACTGCCAATGGCGGTGATATTCTGGGGTCATTTATGACGTCATTTTTTTCCTGCGAGTTTTCTTGCAAGTAGTCCAACGGTAATGGGAATACCGATTGCAAACCCTCAAAATCATCACAAATTGACTTGTCCGAGGCTGCTGCTGCTGTTTTATAACGAATATTGTCGAGGGTGGTTTTTATTATGCATTGAGTATAGGGGTGGGACCATTGATACTTGTAGGCAACTAGTTTCTCGAGTTCCGACCGCAGTAGCTCAAGCTCGACTGAATCTAAATTGTGACGGTAAGTTGATTCTGGATCCACAAGCGAGTATGGAGAGGCACATCTTCCAAATGCTGCGTCTGTTTTCAAAGAATTGGAGGATTCTTTTTTAATAGTAAGGAGAATCCGAGTGACAGGCTCGATGGAAAAATTTCTAAAAATTAGCCCCACTAGTAGGGTATATTTACGATTTTTCTCAGATTTTTTCATCAAGTCTTTCTCTCGATAGAAAATTTCTCAATGTTCAAGGCAATAATACGAAATTATGAACGGTAATAATACTATAAAAGGAGAAAAAAAAATTGAGAAGAAAGCCATTAGGCTTTATTGATTATTTGAGTATTTACCATCGTAGCAAGTTTCCTCCACTGACTTGCACACAGTCTTATCAACCAAACAGCCTGAAGCAATCAAAATAAAAGATTTTTTTTCTTCACTATTATGAGTTTATTTTTAATACATAGATTTGCATGAAAATTACACGCATATATGTATTGTGTTTTATACAGTTGTGAAAAAAATTTTAGGCCAGCGAACACTGTGTACTTTTGCAATGTGTTTGCAATGTCTTTCGATCCATCTTCATATTACATTCGTACGTCATCACATTCGTACGTCTATCCATTCTCATTTCTCCCTTTTTCCCTTGATTATTATTATTATTATCATTCTTATTGTCGAAATAAGAATGAAACTACTTATCTGTTTGAATTCAGTGTGTGAAATGAATGGTATCGATTTTTTTTGTCGCCCAGTAAGTAAAAGTACAAGATCATCATCATTGGTGGAGTTGTGAAAAACTCGACGATTCCAATTCCTCAGAATACTTAATTTGAGAGATAGGACAAAATTGATGAAAGATTCCTTGAAACTTTATATTCTGACATGCCGAATGCTGATGAATAATGCGCCGAGCAACTCAAATAATACAATTATATTATAATAAATTATTATATTTATTCTTCGCTTCTTTCTGGAAAATCGAAAGGTCACAATCATCTCCATACAACGTAATATCCTTTCACCCCATCTATACTAAATGTGAATTCATTGTCCCTCATTAAATTCAACAGAAAAAATATGGAATACTGCGTGGGCCGAAAGACGGCTAGTACTCAATAATGTGTCACCGAGAAACTCGAGAATACGAATCTGTATGATTTATTTTTTCATCCCTTTCTCATTTTCAGCCGCTTATTTTCTTTCCCTGTTCTTCATTTCTGTGTTGACTCGACAAGTTCACTCGCAATACATTCGTGAAGGAAATAGAACGAGTCTAGAAACTGGGTATAAGGGCGAATACAGGCAGAGAAGAGATAATAATGATAATAATAATAATAATAATAACAGAGATAATACATTCAACAAATGGATGGAATAGTACATTGTGTCTTTTTGTTTCGTTTTTTTTTTGACTCTGGTTCATTCGTGTTTTCATTTCATTTTATATTTTCTATGAAAAAATACTCGCCTAGTTCACCATCTCCATTTATCCCGGATCCATAGGATAGAAAAATCAGGATAATTGAGAGACAATTCAATAATTCCCACCGCTTGTTACGACCCATCGATTTGAATCTGTAATTATATTAATGCAACAAGAATGAGTGATTTTTTCTTTTCGCTATTGCAAGTCCCATTTCATCTCGGCCATAGATTGCGCAATATTATTATGGAAAATATAATAATTAGTCAATCAATGGAAAATTTGAGTGAAAAAAAAAATGAAGAGAATAAAACAAGTAGTGCAGTAATATTATCTTTTATCAATAATTTGGTTTTCACAATACTATGAGAATGAATACTTCCACTAGTGATTGACCATACAAGATAACTAGAATCAGTGGAAAAAACTTTTCAATTTATAATAAAAATACTATTTATTATGAGGAAAAATAATCTTTTTTTTAATACAGGGTGGAAGCATCAGGTTGTAGTCACGTTTCACGAACTCTCCTCACCGCTTATTCCCATAAACCACTGTGCCTTCTATGACGTTTGAATGAACTACAAAAAATTGTATTCTATGAAGAATTACATATGAAATTGGACTTGCGAAACGTCGATGAAATGATTGAGAAAAAGGAATTTAGAGTGATTGTCAATATTTTCACCTGATCCGCTCAATTTTGCATAATCCTCGAGCACTCACTGTTTGATTTTTTATTGAATGGTCTTTTATATATTTTTTTCTTTCTTGAACTTTACTTTTATGTTTAGATAATATAATTGTTTTTTATTCACTTGATTGTTACATTCTCCAAGTCATAGCAATTGTATGAACTTTTCACACCCCCAAACCGAAAAAAAACTTGGTTGCCGCATTCGACGCGGCAATATCCAAGACTAAAAACGTTGGCAAGCAGGGAGGGAGGGTGGTGGGTCAAGAGGGGAAAGAGGGGAAAGGGTGAGCAAGTAGTGGGGTTATTTCGACGAATCGATATTTCAATTTCTTGTGTACTACGCAAGTGTAGCCGAGATGGGAAATTCGAGGGGTAATAATGGCTAGTACACCCACGCTTGAGTTTTTTTTTTCTCTTGTTGCGAGCCGGCTCGTCAGAGGCAGGAGAAAACGTCAGAGGATAATGAATTAATACATAATGTTTACAATTCAACTGGGAAGAGGCTTTTTCATTTTTTTAATTATTTATTTTTTGTCAATGGAATATTTATGATATTACTGAAAAAGATTCCGAATAATACTAAATTGCTAATGATTCCTATTGATGAAGAATCAAGGGCGATTGATTGTACAACATCTCGGATTAATATTTCTCCAATGCACAATATTTTACAAGAATACATTGGTCAGATTGTAATGTTGGTCTTACGTAACCGGGTGTACATTCACAGCCTTCTACGCAGAACTGAAAGAAATTATGTTATGGCGAAATTAATCAAGTCATCACAAATTAAGAATAAAATAATAATAATTTTAGATAACTCACTTGCTCTTCTTCGAGCATGCAATTTTCTGGTTTTGGATTTGAACACGTTGGCACACATGCATTGATACACTGGCCAGGTTGTTGATTAGGACCGCATTCATTAATACTTGTAATGACTTTGCTCCACTCGGATTCATAGAATTCATTTGGACAATCTTCGAGAAGCATGCAAATACCATGTCTCCTTACAAACGAAGGCTTACATTTGCAGCCTTTTATACATTTCTAAAATATAAACGAAATTGATGAAGACTTTTCGTTAGGTTTTTCTCTTATTCAATCAAATTCGAGAGATAATCAATTCAACAAGTAGCTCACATATGGATTATTAATGTTATGACATGGTGGATTTGGATTATGGCATGTACGTATACATGCATTGGCACATTTACTTGGTTCTTCATTCTCATGACATTGGTTTGGATTTGCATCGGCCTCATCAGATGTTAAAACTTCATTAGCACAATCCTCCAATTCAATGCATTCTTCTGATTCTTTGAATGGCCTGACATATCCAGGTTTACATTTACAGCCTTTCTTACAATACTATAATTGTGCAATTGAAATGGATGAATAAAATTATATCAATCCTACCCCATTTTTGGACTTTTTCGTTTGAAATAATGCATTTTATGAATTATCATCGCTACTTACTTTGGGATTTATCATACAATGTTGCTCGGAATTAGGACGATAACATGTGGGAATACAAGCATTGGCGCAATCAGTTGTCTCTTCTTTCCAGTACATACTCGATCATAATCCGCAGCAGTTGATGACCGTACCCCTGTATGTGAATTAAATAATCATGCGGCAAGAGGGCTATAGACCATGAATTTAGTTGAGAATTAATTTCAAGATGAAACAATGGAAAAAAAGCCTCTTGGATATGATAGCCTCTATGTAATTGCCAATAACAAGTGGATGAGAAACATACCTGTAATGATCAAGTGGGCGTAGAATAGGACGAGTGAGGCCCAAGACATTGTGATGGTAAATCAATTCTCCGATTACTTGGAATTACTTTATATACTACACCATTCTATCTGATTTTTGATAACAACAAGATGAAAAAATTTACGAGTTCACTGGTGGATAATTAATCACCATCTGTTAATTAAAATTTTATTCCGGCTTATAGTATCAGCTTGAACTACAAGTTTCAAATTTTTTGAGGAAATAATTGGATATTCTCGTTTTTTTTCACAAAAACGCAAATATATCTACAAGGAGACAAGTTGAAAGAATAATAAAAGCCCCTCGATGCAGGATGTTCAGCATAGGATTGTTAAAAATTGATTTAGAAAGGGTTTCATTTGATGATGGGCGCACTTTTTTTATCCCATATATTTTCTATTTATATATTGCTATAAATGAAAATTTATCTATTCTCTTGTTCTTTATTTCATTGTAGACTATAATTGATGAATTATGAAATTCCATTTGGAAGCATTCTGCCAATTTTATTGACAAAATAATAAATATCAAATGAATAGTGGGGGGGGGGGGGGGGGGTGTCAAGTTACGCACAAGTAGAGGGGCTCGCGCTTGTTCTATACCTCAAATGGAGAATTGTTATCATACAACAAGCAAAGGATCTATTTTGGTAATATTTATTCAATCGATAAATTCCAACTGTATATATACAGTTGTCTCGAGAGAGAGAGAGAGAGAGAGACTGAATCAAAAGGAATTCAAGAAGTATCAAGAATATCGCAAATAGGATTCAAAAAATTGAACATCTCGTTATATTATATTCATATTCAATTGGAGTCCTTCATGTTTCTCTTTACAATGAGGAAACTTTTCTCCATATTGAATAGGGCAAATGATTGTTGCCGCTTTGTCCTCATCATTGGATTCAATATCGTCGCCTGGGTAACAAATGGTCGCAAGTGTGGAAAAACTCGAGAATGAAAATCAACAAGTCGCGTCTCTGCAAACCGCTGATCAAATTAAACTCTTCTCCTTTCTCAAGGGAAAAAAACCATTTGATCAGGTATTACAGAATGACGTCAGCATCCACCTTAAAAATTCTGGGGATAAGGAAAATGAGAATTGGAAATTTCGATGGTGCAAAAATCAATCAAGCTGGAGAATAAACATCTGAATAGTGACCGAAAGATTTTTTCCTGTAATTTTGGAAATTGCTGCATCCAGCGTTGCTGAAAGTGCCGCATTCGATGTCAGCTCAATCCTTCTATTCAATATCAGCAGAATTGTCGCATTTGGTATCGCTTCGAGTATCGCATTCAATGTTGCAACAACAAAAGACATAAGAAACTCAACTGTATCCATTTTACCCCTCATGTCTGTTTCGCCCCACCTTCCCATAAGCAAGTAGTCTCTCATGGATACGTTATTCACCATTATCTTCCTGTCAGTAAAAACTAGTGAAAATAAGAAGACGCGAGTGCTTGGAGACGCGACTCTCTGTTAGTAATTTGTGGCACTTGCGACCCTTTTGTTATTTCTAATTTTTTTCTCGGATTCATGCTAGGCAAGCTCACGAGATATCGATTGGGGTAAAAAGAAAAGATACGACTTTTTTTTATTTACAATATGAGAAAATGGTAAAAATGGAATTTGTGACCATTTGTTACCAAGGCGACAAGATGCTTTCTGTACATTGATAAAAAAAATTGTTGGTTGAATTCATATAGAATAATATGTGGGAGTTAATAATGGAAGCTTCTCCCCACTGGCCAGATAATCGATTATATCGATTTGTATAGGTTATAAGTGGGATTTATTTATTGATATTATCATCTAAATATTTATTTATTACTATTAATAATTGTTGATTTATTTCTATGCATAATTATAATTTTTTTTTTATCTACACCGAATCAGAAGCATTTTATTTATTAGATTACCCCATTGCCAGAAGATTTTCACATTCGGAGATTAATTATTTCTTCAAATACCGCTCTTTTAAATACACTCGTAGGTTCGGCGGGAGTCAAAAAAGGCGGGAATTTCGAGTCATTTCAAAATAAATGAGATTCTTGTTAATTTAGTCGCGAGCGTCTTCTAGGGACTCTGCGAATCGGTTATTGGTTGCGAAAATGGATGGCATGTGCACAGGCAAGCCTTCTGGTATTGGCCATACGTGGGCCAATGGGAAGCCCCCGCTTGTCAAAAGGTTTTTTATATATAGTGTGTATAGAGTACAATGTCTACAATATACACACAGAGTGAATTATTGTCGTACTAACGAAAGAATCGACGTGAGGAAGGTTCCCCCACTACGGTTCTCCGTGTCGATTCTCTCGTTAGTACGAATATACCTTCAAAACTTTCTCAGTGCCTCTCTCTCCGTCCATCTGTGTACCCTAACTCATCATATCGTCGTGTTGTCAATGAAAACATAAATACCATCTTTTTTTTGCCAAAATTTACAATTTTTTAAAGTGACTATTCCTCTACCTCTTCCTCCACTGGTAAGTACTCGAAACAATACCAAAAAAATCTAAATCGATCATCAAAAAGACGAGAAATCGAAATCGAAATCTGCTCCATTTTACCTTTATTATTATTTGACTCTCTATACTATACAGTCTATAGTGTGTTATGTTATGGACCTTATGAATTATTTTGTCATCTGTCACTTTGACGTGATTGTCAGAGAATTTCCCAAATATATATATATATGTATATAATATTTACTATCTCTACATCTTTCTTCATTGTAATTTTATGTTTTGGAAAGTCTTTGAACTTTTTTCATATTTTATGGAATGAAAAAACTATAGTGGTGCAGCTTTATTTAAATATAAAACTAATGGGATTCTTTTGCGTTTTTCAGGAAATTTCGTGACTGAGAATGGGAGACCAGGGATTTGATTATTGTGAATTCGTATGGAATCACATGACTATACAGCGTCTTATGTCGATTGTACGTTTTTAAATTCCAAATATTTCATTGTTATCGAAGAGGGGGAGAAAAATCAAGCATACACTCATACTTTGTGCTTAATAATAATTGTCCTTGATTTTTCAATACCTTTTTCAAAATAATTGTTTATGTATCCCCGAGGACCATTGTGTAATATTGATTACTATTTTCCAAATGCATCCTTTATCAATATTTTTATTTAATAATCCCTGATATGGCCGTGTTTTTTTTTCTCTTCAATTTCTACAAATGAATTATGAAATTTCATTGTTTATGGTTTGAATTTTTATTTTTGCATTCGAAACGAGCACGATTATCCGCGTACGTTCTTACACTATTACGTAATATTATTTATTGTATTTTCATTTTAAAATTTCCTTGCCTTCGTATTTCATTGGAAAAAAATTATAGCTTCTATCGGCTCATAAAATATTACGTTCTATTTATTGCATACCTTTTCCGAGCTTGTAAAATATTTTTTTTTTTCTTATAAATTTTGAAGCAGTAAAAATGTACATTTTTTCTTGAAAACAAATTCTTCTTCGCCTATGTCATAGATAGTAAAAATACAATTTTTGAAAGTTTTTAGCGATAGCATTAAATTGAATTTTTTCATTTAACAGTTTTTTTTTCTTTTATTTTTTAGTTGAGGCAGACACAGGCTTACTGCACCGATAACGAATGCTTCGATTATCCAAGGCGTATGTACAGTCTTGTATTTGTCTTTTTTCAATGCTATGATCAACTACTCTTTCCTTCTCTCAATTTCTGCTAATACATTATTGTGCTTGCGAATGATTTTTCCTGAAGCTCGTCTTAATTATTCTTTTAATGTCTGGGTAGTCTCGGGTCAAAAAAATAGAATTTTTTCCAAGGTTTTTTGGAATGAATTCTGATAATATCTCTAGAAGCGTTGAGATGATATGATTCCAATTAAATCCCAACTGAATTCAGATTTGAAAAAACAAGCACAAAAAAAAACCAAAAAAAATGATTCACAATTCATAGAAATTCATCAGGACAAGTTGGATATTATAGATGCAAATTTCACCAGTCAGGCATATTGATATAAGAAATTTTGAAGAAACGATTTTCACAAAATTGCTACATCTCAATGAGCAAATAATACATGGCAAATTTTTTTTTAATTATTACTTCTCGATATTTTTGATCATTTCCAATGAAAATTGAGATCGGGATGAAAAAAAAATCACAAAAAATAGAGCTTGCTGTCGCACAAGCAAAAAAGCATTTTGAAGATATTGATAAAAGAATCATTTTTTGATATTCCTTGGCTCCAGTAATGTGCCAGTTATTCAATAATTATGTTTTTTCAACATGAAATTCCAGTGCCAGGCCCGCAGACTAGTAGCGAGCCATCGTCTGATTACTTGTTCATGACCATTGCATTTATAATAATGATGCTGCTCTATGTATTTCGACCAAATTCACTGGGGAAGAAGGAAAATGAATTGAAAATTCGAAACAATTCATTGGTAAGAAATCAAGTGGAGAAAAACTAATTATTTTACTCAACTTATATCTAATGAATAAATTTACTCTATCCAGGATTCTAATGATAATGATGATGATGATCCACCCGCACCTCCACCTCCGGCAATCTACTGAGGATCATCAACGAGAAAATAATGAAAAATCGATTCGCAAAAAACGGGATAATGATCCAGCAGATATAGAGATGTAAAATTAGAAATGATAAATAATTATGACAGATCAGAAAGCAAAAACTAAACTAAAATCATTTGCTGAAGTTTGAATAAATTTTAATTCGAAGAGACTGGAAAAATACTTGTGTCGCACACAAGCTTTATTAAGTGATGTTTCTATATTTCTATTATTCGTGAAATATATATATATATATATATATATATATATATATATATATATATATATATATATATATATACTATGATATTAAATAATAACAATATAATTAATTATTAATTGCATAGATAGAGAAGATAATGAAGAATGATACATTCCTGAATTATTGTTTTTTCTTGCCAAATTGAGAGATAAATGTTAAATTTTCAATGATAAATTCAATTTTCAATTTTGTCCTATATTTATTGATGTATAAAGAAAAAATTGGAATACAGAAATTTGCAATATTTTATTTACAATCTGGAACAAAAAAAACGAAAAAAATCCATTTCCATACATAATAAATCATATAATTCCTTTGAATCTTCGTCGATGAATTGACAGACAAATTTTCTGTTTTTCAGATGACAAAAAAACGACGATACAAGAAAAAAAAAACAAAAACAGAGGAATATTTCTTCGTGTTTCTTTTCTTGTAAAAATTGTATTTGTAGAAAAAAAAAGAAGTTATTCATTTTTTTCCCCCTTTATTCGTCAACACTGCTGCTGGACAATGTTCCTCTGGCTTTTTGCAATATTCCACTCATTTTTTCGTATTTACCCGTAGAATTTGGTAAGTTTTCAAAATTAATAACATCACAAATGTCTTTTGAAAAGTTTTCACTCGATGGTAATTTAGTGAATGGTGAGGTACTCTGAATCAATGGTGTACCAAGTTCAATAGATGTAATTCTACCAATCCTACAAGAATTGGCCGGTGGTGTCCCACTTGTTGCTGCTGATAATAATGCTGATAATCTGGGAGGTGTTTCAGGATTTGATCGAGTCGAATCATCCAAGGCTTCTAATAATCGTTTTTTCCTGTCCTCCAATTCAATGAGGGAGGGAGAATCAACACGGGAGCTTGAATCATCAAGTGATGTTTGACTATCTGAATCTTGTGGTGGTGGTGGCGGCGGTGGTGGTGGTGGTGATGGTGGAGGTGGAGGATGCTGTTCAGATGAATCTGGAATTGGAGGAATGAAGTGGCCATTTACCTCAATAGTTTCTATTGCATTTCCTGAAATGACGAAGAATAGAATTTTAATTTTAAACTGAAATACCTACGAAAATAATTGCTCAGCTTAATTACCTTCAAGTTGTTCCACTTCCATTTCTGCCGGAATCAGACAAACTGCATCATCTGTAATTATATTTTTCTTCAATTTTTTCCGCTTGTAACCCTCTTCAACTTTTCTACCATCCATCATAGCCAGCATTGCTTCTTTTGAATGAATTTCTTGCTCTTCTGAATTCCATATTTGAGCCTGAAAATTGATTAATACAGAATATAATTAGAATAGAAAATGTCTAATTCTAAAACTCGATGGCAATTGTCTTGGCGAATATTTCTATTGTACATTAACTGTTCCAGATGGTGGTGGTACATTGTATCCAGGGAAATCATGTATTTTTTTAATATCATATTGATCTCTTGATTCTGGTGTGAATATTTCACCCTGCTCTTCATCGGTCTCAGTCTCTCTGAGTCCTTCTGAATTGTATAAATTTAATCCCGAGTGCTGGAGACGTGCCTCCTCGAGCCAGCCTGGGGGATAGCCAAGTATTCTCATTCTGGATTAATTATAACATTGATTAATATAATTGGATGACGGTGGAAAGTATTTAGTTATTTATTGTAGTTATTATTCAGACACCGATAATCAAACTCCTACTTATTTTTTGTTAATTCACTTTTTTCCTGCTATTTTCTTTGATTCTATTCTAGTCTACGAGCTAATGGCCTGACTCTGTCTATATTAGATCATATAGACAGAGTCAAAAAGAAGAAGTAGTCTACGAGCTAGTTGTGACAAGTCAAAAGGATTTCCAAAAAATTGCTCGAAATCAATTCTGATATATACTTTGAATTCCAATGAAAGATCATTAAAAACCCTCACTAAAATTAATAAAAATAACTTACTTATAAATGTGTCTGGGTAATTGATTATCAGCCAATCCAAGTGCTTTTCTCAATTCTTGACTCAATAAACCTGGTTTGAAGCTCTCAAATCTGGTATCATCATCAACATGATATCGAACATTCTTTGGGCCACTTCTAGCAGTGAATTCTTTTCTATTTCTATTAATTTCCATTGGATTCCTTGGTTCTGTACAATCACGTAAATTATGATTACCCAAACAATTGAAACAATTCAATTTTGGTGCTGCTGCTGCTATATCTTTAGTAGTTTCTTCAGGCCCATGACTCGTTGACTCTTTCAGTACTGTATCATATTTCTTTCCATAAGCTGGTATATTTAGTTCATCTTGAATTCCTGGCTCAGTGTCAATCATAAATAATGTATTGTTTGTAACTTTTTCAACTCCATTCTCATTGGAGAATGAAGGTGGTGGTTTTCTTTTACTCTGATTTTTCAATGCATATATGTTTAATACGAGATCTGATGAATCGTCATCGTCATCGTCATCGTCGTCGTTGTCATCATCGTCACCCATTGCACTGCCTGAGACTAATTTTGTTAAAAAATCCTGCATTTTTTTCTTGTATCGTCTAGAAAATTGATGAATCATAATAGGATGAAGGTGGAAAATGAGATAAGGTGAGGGAAATTTGTGAGGAGAATAATCTACTATATCATATTACCTTACAGTATTCTTGTCTCTAAATATAATCCTAAATAATGGAGTATCTTGCTCATTATTTTCTTCATTATTATCAGACTTGATTTCTTCAATCGATTCATCAAGGAGGATAAAACCATCTGGTGCAGCACCAGGTGGTAATGTTTTATCAAAATTAATACTTTTTTCACAAACTGTCACTACTTCATCATTATCATTATGATCTTCTATAATGACCATTGCTTGTTCATTATTGTCAATGGATAACGATAACGATGATTCTTGACTCGAGTCCAAACAAATGACCTCCAAATCATCGGCTTGACGCGGATTACTATTCATTTATAAAAAATTTACAGTGGCAAATTAGATTATTATCTTTTAGAAAGAAAAAAGTAATGAATTAACAACACTATATTGTTTGTTTGTGTCTGTTTATTAGAGTGTTTGTGGGGTTAGGGAAAAAATTCAACGCAATCGCTTTTTGAGTCCCTACTGCTGCTGCTGCTGCACACATGAGAATGCGCGCAAAGAAAATGCGGGAAATTTAAATTCAAATATTACGAAATTTGCCTTTTTTTTGTTTTAGTGTGAAATAAAATACGAAAAAATACTCGCTGAATGTCAAGCACTAGAGAAAGCAAGTTGACAACTCGCTTTAGCTCAGGGATAGCGGAAATCGAGAGAAAAGCGTAGGCGTCACTTGTGCTCATCCTCCTCTATACAATGTCTAATTCTCTTCTCTCCTCTTTAATGTGGAGAACAATAGAATCATCTCTTCAGGGAATACTTGTGTGTGTGTTTTTATTGAGGCTTCTTCTGTCTGAGAGAGAAACATTTCAAGTTTAAACATTTCTTTAATGTTGCTAAGCGAGAGGCGTTTTTCTCGATGAAGATCATGTAATATCGCCGGATTGAATGGATATGTGACAAAGAAATATGTTACATGACTCCCCTGCTCTCTTTTATATTTGGGGCTGAGAATGTAAGCAAACCCCGCTGGCACCGAAAGCAATAAGCACCGATGGAGTGAGGTTTTAGGCTGTATGCGCAATACTCTCTCATCTTATTGGAACTATGAGGGATGATGATGTTTATGATTCTTTTTTTTTTCATTTTTCAATTCTTTGTTGATTTTTGTGATGAGAGAAGACAGAGTGAAAATTGAATTTTTACAAGTTGCAAATTTCCAGGAAAATTTTCTAAGCAGCCAAATTTTTGAGCAAAAAAAAATATATATATATATAATTTATACAAATACATATATTTTGAAAATAATAAATATTTGAATATCCTTGAGAAGCAAACTTGAATTTGAAAAGATTTACGATCAAGGACTTGTGTGATTAACAATGGATAATAGAGAGAGAGAGAGAGGAAAAAAAAAATGATTGTATTCTGAAAGTTTGCTATTTACAGATAAATATTCTGCCTTCTCGACTTGTGTTTTCCCTTACAAGTCATTCACCTGTGTAACACTTGTATTTAGTTGGGGATCTACTTTTCATTGTTCTCGATTTTCTATCATGGGTGTTTGTCAAATAAAGCGTCAGTTCGTATATTTCCCCTCTTTTCACGCACAGTTTATAGTAGTAGTATAAAACCCCCTCGATGATACGGCTAGTTGAGCCTCAAACCATGGTATGCGCTCTCCCAGTGCTTATATATAGAATGTTAGGGAAGAAGAGAAAGAGAAGGAGGAGGAGGAGGAGGAGGGTGGTGGTAGAGTAGGAAAGTTAGCCCGTGACGGTAATGCAAAGCATTTAAGGGGATACACGTGCGACATCAGGGGGTCGCCCGCCCGACCGCCCGCTCGTCCGCCCGCCTGGTTGTGTCTGCACTCGTTAGATCAGACGTCGACCATATTTCAGTCAGGATCAATAGGGCATGAATCGTCTCTCTAGCTCGGTGTTAAAAAACGATTTGCGGAGTTTAATATTATTCAGTTGAGCGCAAGTGTTTTTTATTGAATGGAAAAAAAGGAAAATGAGTCATTTGGCTGTTGTTGCTGTTGTTTTTATTTAAATTTCAAATTTATCGGCTGTTGTTAAAACTATGATGATGATGAATTATTAAGTTCATCATGAGATTTACTGCAATTATTATTGTTGCAAAATAGCTGAAAAACTCAACAAAATTTGCTGCCTCATGTCTCTACCGTGATCATGGGAGATGATCCCTGATAAAATAACTTTTTCTTTCAGGAACAATCACAATTGAAAGAATGAAAAGATGCTCAAACATGACACTGCAGGTGCACTTTTCGCCCTTTCTTTCATTTTTTTTTTTCAGCTCCCCCAATTCTACACAAGATGCTGCTTATACTATGAGGCATGTAATTATGCGCAACTATTCTATTGTTGGGAAAAGAATTTCAGGGGTCCTTTGCGTGAATCGCCCTCACATATTGTGCAATGGCACTTTAGTCATGCATGAGTAGTAGAAACATTAATTTATTTATAATGATAAAACAATAATAAATAATAATATATTTAATTTTTGAAATTCTTGTTGAAAATTATACTGTGAATCTGTGGATCCCGCTGCTACGTGCAAGAGATGAACAAGAGATTGGCGTTTTGACAACATTGTAAAGTAAAAATTGAAAGCTTTGATTTAATTGAGCGCTTCCATACATTGTGATGACTATTTTCGCTTCAAGGTAGATCTCAAAAACCCGGGAGTCTATCTTCTCTCTGTTGAATGAACATCAAATGGTGTCGTGTGTCTTAAATCCTATGGCACGTGACTGTGCACGTGTTGGGGATTACTAATTGTATCCATGTGAAAAACGATTGAACTATGGTGGTAGCCAATATTATATAGATACAGTTAATATTCAGTTTAGCAAATACTATTTCTTTTCAAACAATCTCTCACAATCCCCATGAATGAAGAAAGAATAAGTAATACGTTGTGTGGGGGGCGTTGAAGCTATTTGATTTTCACACATTATTTTTTTGTGCTGATGGTTTGGAAAATTTGGAAATGTTGGGAAGATGAGAATATTGATTCAGTGAATCAATGGGATATAGTTGTTTTAACATAATAAAATAGGGAGGGGAGGGGGGGGGAGAGTGGGGAAATAATATCAATTTTGGTACAATCGCGTTCTGAGTGGCAGCAATAAGTATACTATCAACGAGGTGAAATAAATTATGCAATTTTTTTTATATAGATATCAATATATCGTCACTTTAGAATGAAAGAGGCGTAAGTGCTATGCTTATACACAGCACTTTCACCCCTTTGTTTCTAAGGCGACGATATGAAGGGAAATGGATTATTGGAATCAATGCTTGGAGATTTTGTTTTTTTTTTAATCATAGCGCTTTGAGGAGCAATTTTGTAAATTCCCGAAGCTGCGTAAATCAGTTGATCCTCCATTAAATTCAGGAAAAATAAGGAAAACCAGCAGGCAAATCATTTTTATTCTGTTGTCGTGATTAAGCATTTGCTGAAAAAATAAAAATCTAAAAAGCTATCAAATTGATTGGATATTATCGGAAAATTCGTTGCATAGCAACACGAGCGAATGACTACTTGTGTAAATCAAAAATCCTCAGAAACTCACTCTCTCTCACATATTTACCTCCTAGCATGGATGAAATGATGAATGATTATTCGATTATTAATTACTTTGTTTTTCTCGCAATTTTTCGTTAAATAAAAATGTGAATTTTTCATTAATATTGCTTCTTTTTACAAATAATTTCATTGCTCATTTGAAGTTACACATCTTTCGCATATTGTACACACTAAAGTCTTTTGATATCGATTTTAATAGAAGAAGACTGGCTGGTTCACATTGTGAGCAGTCGCAAGATCCGCCTCAATCCGTTATCATTCAATGGGCGGAGTCTTGTGCAGCCAATTGTTGGCTGCACTTGTTAGAATTGGGGATGACGTAAATTTGGCAACGCCCCTCGGAAGCTTTCGTATGAGAACGAGAGTTTTTCAGGTCACGATTTAGTACAAAGTCAGTGCACAACCCACATATGTTTCCACATCTCATCTCAAGATTATCATTGTAATTATTGATATAATAATAATTATGATTATTATTGAGTGAAAGTATCGAGAGAGTGTTTTTGTTGTTAATTATTTAACTCTATTGGCGGGGGAAAGGAAAAAAAAACAGTTCTGTGTTATCATACAATATTTGATGAAATTCACCGGGTGAGGAGAAGGTGAAAAATGAACTGTGAAGATTGTGAAAATTTAAGAGTTTTCAAATGCAATTTTATTTCGTGATATTCAATTATGAACGGAGTGATTGATTGTGGTGTAATTATAATTGTAAAATTCATTGTAATGTGATAACATGTTGGAATTTCCAACTAATATACCAAAAACACGTAATCATCATCATCATCATCATCATCATCATCAAGGTGAGGCGGCGGATGAGACACTTTCTTCTATGCTGTCAACTACAATGCCATTTCGACCGTCTAATAATTCGATTACAGGTGATTCTTTTAATTTTTGCATAAATATTCCCTCATTTTTTCTTTTATTCTATTTTATTCTATCATAGATATTAGTTTTTTTAGTTATTGCAAAAATCTTTCATCAATCAAAGCTGAAAGCGTTTGATTTTTGTTAATGAATTTTTTGAGATTAATTTCTGTTTAAATGATAATGAGTAATGATAAATACTAAATGTTTCAATTCAGATGATGAAAAATTGAAAAATTTACACCAAACTAGTAGCCGCTTCCATTATTTTTCATAAATTAATACATACACGCCTTTTGCAAGATCTTGTGCGTAATTTTATGTTATGCGTTTTGCCAATTTGAGTAATTTCTTTTATTTTTCAAAGTTTTAATTTCACCGAATTTTTCAGTTAAACAAATAGTATTTACCTTTTACAGTAGAGAAACAGAGCTTACAGCCAAAGTTTCTCTATTGAAAAAATAAAAAAAGTATTCTGCCAAGAAACGTACATACGTGCGTTTGTATGTACGGTGGTATACTAGAGTGGGGAGAAAAATACAATGGCGGAGAACTTGAAATGGCGGGTTAAAGTGGAATACACTTGAAATATGTACTTTAGTTTATGATGATAATGATGATGGTGATCATTTATGCTGATAAAAGAAATGAAAAGAAAAATTGAATGAAATCACATATTTGATAGATATATATTGAATTGGAGAATAGTGAAAACCTCTATGCACGATTGAAAAGGAATTAATTGGCTAAATATGCAGAATAGGGGCCTACATAAAATTTAAATGATTATCAAAGTCAAATCTTCGGAAAAAAATATGGAATGTGCAAGCGAGGTTTGAACTCACACAACCATCTGATTACATGTCAGGTGCTCTACCAATTGAGCTATTGCAAGTTCTTCCTATACTTTCCTTCAAATTTTAGACCAAGATATATTACATATCAAATATATATTTTATATTGATAGTATATTAATGATAAATATTGTTTCCTTTCAGATTCCACAATATCAGTGAAAACAGAGGCTGGCTTACTTGAATCAGTTTGTGCATCGTGTGGGCAAAAAATAGTTGACAGATTTTTAATGAGAGTTGCAGATAGAAATTATCATGAGGATTGTTTAGCTTGTGCTGCTTGTGCGCGTCCATTAGCACATTCATGTTTTACACGTGATATGAAGTTATATTGTCGTGCTGATTATGAAAGAATTTATGGAGTTAAATGTGCAAGATGTATGGAAAAAATTAATCATACGGAATTTGTTATGAGATCATCCGGATTAGTATTTCACGTTGGTTGTTTTGTGTGTTGCATTTGTGGACAACCATTACCAAGGGGGGCACATTATGTTTTGAGACAGGGTCAACCAATTTGCAGGAGAGATTATGAGCACGAATATTTTTTAAGCAGTCCGCAAGGTGAGTTTCATTTTTTTTTTCAGTTATTAATCTCATTTCTTGGTTCTCTCATTTGCTGTGTATGCGATATTCGAGTTTTCTATAATGTAAAAATCACTTGAAATCAGTCTTGATTATGGAGAAACGAGTATTGACGATAAAGTTTATTTGATGATTATTACATTGAAAAACTGAGGAAATATTCGTCTATTAGGAAAAAAGAAGGAAGGTGTCTGAATTTGTTTTTACGAATGTTTTTGATAATCCAGTCATTTTTGAGAATTGATGAAAAATTTTAGAACAAGCATAAAAGATGAGCTTATTTGTCATGGATTCAATGTTTTTTTTTTTTTGGTTTTTTTATTTTCCAAAAATAGACTATTCTTTCAGGGGCTTGCAGTTTGATTTAAATTTTTCAAAGATAAATTGGAAAAAAAAACAAAAAACTACACTATATATATTGATGGTGAGTGTGCTCTTGCGTGTTTTCAAATTTTAGCACTCACAAATAATGAAATTGAAAATGTTACTTGAAAAAAAACCGCAAACTTTTGACCATCAAATAATCATTCTTGACTAAAAATGATTGAATTTTCAATATAATAATAACAATCAAAAAGAAAAAAAAAACATTCTGAAACATGTACCCAACCGCGAAAATTTTCTCAGCCTATCGGTGGAATCATCATGATATAAAGATAAAATTCATTTCTGACCGTTTGATTAGAAATCGTTCCGTTTCCAAGACCAATTATCACAAATTATTTAATTATCCTTGGGTTTTTTGACAATTAACTTTGATGAGACCTGCTGCTGTACGTTTGGAGATGATTAAAAATGGTTATGAGCACTTGAGAAAATCGCCCCTAGAGTAGTGCAGATTCGTCGGCTAATAAATAATGGATATATGGATAAGAAAAATAAGGAGAGAGCTCCGCATAAATATGAGATCTCGTGTAATACTCTCCGTAAAACATGGGCGGTGTAATACTTTCCGAGACTTGATTTCCAAGACTTGCCAAGGCCAATTCCACGACAAAGACCGCGAGCACTTATTGATTTTTTTTCCGTGCAGACCTAACTGAAGAGACATCCCAAATATATTCCTATTTGGTAAAATACCTAATAACCCGAAAGCCCGTTTTTGAAAGAAAAAAACATAATCACATTACGTCGTGTTATTAGAAAAAAAAAAAAAGAAAAAAAAGAAAGAAAAGAAAAATTCAAAGAAAGAAGCTCTTCGAATTATCTTGCTGCTTTATCTCTCTTTGTTTGTTCGTAGACAAATCGACGGATTGATCCCTTGGACTCTGAACGTTGTTAATAATGAGAACACAGCCGACACTGATATTCCATTTGAGATCCATACTACTGAAAAACTTGCAACCAGATTATCAAACCATATTAGGTAATTTATTATTTTTTAAATGATTATATTAAAATGATGATTATTGCCCGTCAATGAGGATCGCCGTCGTGGATTTCGCCGTGGAACGCGAATAAATTCCCAACAATTTAATTTCAGAAAAATATTATGAAGAAAGAGAGTCTTTAAGATAGAACGTTGATAGATTGATCTATAGTTTTTCCATAGAGAATCTCTGATAAAGTCGGCAAATCTGCAATGAAAAGCTCTACCGAAATTTTGTTCTGACAAAAGTGCTGAGATAACCGGGGAAAAGAGAGTAGAGTAGTTGGGTAGTAGTAGTAGTAGTAGTAGTAGTAGTTGATGAAGAAAAGGCGGGGTGGTTCTAAACACAGGACAATACATTCGTAATAATGTGTGTACAAATAATAATAATATGATTGTGTGGTTATTTTTTGCTGCAGATGACGATCTACTTGATGAAAATCGTCCCCGTGATGGTCGAAGGGGCCCAAAGCGACCGCGAACTATTCTTACATCAGCCCAACGTCGTCAATTCAAAGCATCATTCGAACTATCACCAAAACCTTGCCGAAAAGTCCGTGAGGCTCTGGCAAAAGACACGGGGTTGAGTGTCAGAGTTGTTCAAGTCTGGTTTCAAAATCAACGGGCAAAGATGAAAAAATTACAACGTAAAGCCAAGACAGATCCAGGAGGAGCAGATAAAGAACCAAAGGAAGAGAGACGCCCAGAGAGTCCACACAGTGATCACAGTAATTTCACATAAAATTAATACATACTAATATATCGTCACCTTGGTAATAAATGGTCGCAAGGGCCATTTTTCCATTTATCTCGTATTGTGCAATAACAAAAAGTCGTATCTTTTTGTTTTACTCCAATCGATATCTCGGGGGATTCATGCCTCGCATGAATCTAAGAAAAAAATTATAAATAATACACGGTCGCAAGTGCCACAAATTGCTAACAGAGAGTCAGATCTTTAGCACTTACGTCTTTTTGTTTTTATTATTTCTTTACTCACAGGAAGAAATGGTGAATAATGCATCCAATGAGGGATTCCTTGTTTAGGGGAAGGTGGGGCAAAACAGACATGAGAGATAAAATGGACGCATAGAGAGTTTGTGATGTCTATATTATATGGAAAACTCTTGAAATTAATAGGAATATCAGAGATATGTTCCTTCTCGCCATTCCATTGAAAAGCTGAGGAAATTTTGCAGTGAGAATCAGGTGTTTGAAATGATTTTTTTGTATTTTTTAGAAATTCAACTTTTTTGGTCGAGGGTTGAAGGGCTGAAGCTTTTCCATTTTTAAAAAAATGAATTCGTTTTAAACATATCTACGGTTTTATAGGTTGTAGGGTGAAAATTCCGAATGTAGATGGAAGGTGAGATCGTTTTGCCATCGATTCAAGGGGTTTTTGCTTCCGAATGGAAGCATTGTAAACGTCGGATTTTTGGATTTCGAGTTTTCACCGGAAAATGACGCCAAATGATCCAAAACGTCGAAAAATCATATTTTTAAAGCATGTCTGTGTGTGTATGTGTGTGTGTCTGAGTGTATTGACATGTATCGTCATTTTCTCTGGAACGGCTATACTTAGCGGTCTCAAAATTTGACAGTATTAATCCTCCATGTGCAAAATGTTGTCAGCAAAATTTCAACGGAATCGGTTGAATAGTTTCTGAGAAGAATAGAATTTTCAAAAAAACGTTTTTTTGAAATTTTCTCCATGAAAAATTAATTCGTAGCCCCCAGTCTAGGCTATGATATTCATCACATTAAAACTCACATTTTTCACTCGGGGTAAATTGTTCTCTGATTTTTCGTTTTGAAAATTATTTCAATTTTAGTAATTTTCAGTTCAGAGTTTAACGGCACGATGACTCGACAAGTATTTGAGCTATAGAGACTTCGAATTTTGTCAGTTTGTATATCTGATAAAGGTACAGTTTGGTGTTGAATCTGGGCAAAATTCGTCCGGTCATTTCTGAGATATTTGCAAAAAATGATTTTTTTTTAAAGGCATATTTCTCAAAAACTACTGGACTGATTTACACCAGCCTGTACTCAAAAAATCCGTTATAATGAAGGGAATGAACTCTCTAGATTCCCAATTTATTGGTCAAGTATTTCTTTTTGTTATGAAAAAAATTAACTTTTTTTTAGAAAAAATCAGAAATTTCAATTTTTCTTCTTTTTTTTCCTGAGAACACATATGGTTTTTATTCCACGATAATAAAATATATACTTTTCCGCATAGAATGAGATCATTATCATCCTGATATGACGATTGGAAAATATTTTGTGTGTATGTTAATGTAATTTAACGTAATTCATGTTAATTAAAATGGTCATTATCGGATTGAAGATTGAAAATTCCATTCGGAAGCCTACTGCCAATTGTATTGGCAGAATATTAAATCTAAGAATTCAAATAACCCACAATGAGTTAACGCCTGCTTATTTTATCGAAAAATATCGATTTTTAAGATAGTATTATGGGGCAGAAACTAATTTTCATAATAGTGTCCATAAATACCTCAAAAATTGAAAACCCGATAAATCGATGGCAAATCATCTTACCTTTCATCTCCATTCCAGAAATTTTTACACTACGACTAATAGAACCGGAGATATGTTGAAAAAAGTGAATTTTTCTCAAAAATGGAAAGAGATGCTATAGAAAGTGGGCTATATAGCCCTTCAAACTTTGACCAAAAAAATTCAATTTCTATAAAATACAAAAAAATCATTTCTAACACATGATTTCTAACGCAAATTTTCTCAGCTTTTCAATGGAATCGTCAGGAAGAATCTATCTTCGGCCGTTTCATTCTAATGTCCATTTTCCTTCACTTGCCCCTACATTAAAAAACCTTGGAAACGAATGGATGCAAGAGCGTTATTAATTTTTCCCTGTATTAGAAAAAACCATAAAATCAAAGCCATGTAAATATGGAGATGTGGTTTATTCATTTTTACATTGGTAGTTACGTCATTTTGTTACTAAGGTGACGAAATAGACATACATAGTAAAAGGAGCGAGGGGGGTTATCAGGTTCATTCCTAGGCAAACAATTGAAAAATTCATACTTTTCCCAATTTATCGCATCTCTCTTCTCTCTCTCTCTCTCTCTCTATTTCCCTGTCTCATGGGCTTTTGAGCGTTGAAAAAAAGATGAGAGATGGTAATTAACGTCGAACTATATATATATTATTCACACAGGTCATTATATGAACGCCCTAACAATGCGTGATGGTGAATCGTCTAGTTTCTCTTCGGCAAATCAACCGCTCAATCCCAACAATCCCTATTCTCCAGATGGTAAGAAATTTCATGAAAATAGTTCATTTATTCTCTCACAAATACATAGATTGCAAAGAATCAATTTTTTTATTTCATTATGCTCTTTTCTTTCTATTTAACTAATGAATTTTCCTATTTCCTGACTGTATTCCACAGACACTTATCCCGGTAATTCCGGTGAAAGTTTTTGTAGCAGTGATCTATCACTCGATGGAACTGAGGCTGGTTTTGATATTGGAGAAAATGAGAGTACCGGCGGTGGTGGTGGTGGTGCTGGTGGTACTGAGGGTAATCATCAGACATCTCATTCACATCATGCAGGTTCATCGTCACACGAAGGACCTACGTTATCACAGAGCTTGCATGCAGCAATGCATAATCCTATTGATAAACTTTTTATGATGCAGGATAGCTATTTTAGGGGTGATCATGCATAATTATAATTTCAATTTACTTTTTTTTTTGTTTTTTTTTCACAAGTGATGGAAATTTTTTTCATTTATATACTTGAAAAAAAAAAAAGAATTAACATTTTCTACATGTTTCCTTAATGATATTTATCCTAATTATTCCATGTTTGTCATTAAACGATTTGATTCATTCAGTGTGTAATTGATCATGAATAAATATTGTCAAAGAACAAAAAAATGAGCTAATTTCATTGTGCAAAGTAGGAGGTAATTTCATTTATCAAGTCGAATACATGTTGAAGAAAATGGATTTGATGAATTTCTTATTTTTTTTCTTTTAATTTCTTTAAATAAAGACAAGGAGATGATGCACAGTAGGCAGCGACAGCCAATGTGTGATGAGAGAAATAGTTTTCCGCAACACTGTATCGTCCATTTGAAATTCGCCCAAGCTATTCGATCAATTACTCTGTTGATAACTCTCGTCTTTTAGGGTGACTAACTAACTATAAACCTTTTGTTTCTTTCATTTAAAAGAGAAAAAGATAAGAAAGACCACGCCTATGGATATGATTCACCGCGGAATTTTGAAATGAAAATATATATTGGACACAAATTTAATTCTTACCTTTGCATCAATGAACATATGAATTAGTGTTTAAATTTCACAACGTCTGTGTGTGTATGTGTGTGTGTGTGTGTGTTGGCATGAACCCCACTCATTCTAATAAACATTTGAAAGAAAATTCCTTCACGTACTCGAATCCGTCTTTATAGAATTACAAATAGACGGCAATTATTTTTTCTCATCTGTATCAATTAATTTAATTTAATTCTTAAAATGTTCGAAAATAATCTTCCTCGTAGTATAGCATAATCATTATTTTCCCTTTTCAATTCAACATTTTTCCTCCGAAATGGAATCGTAAGTTATTTGAAAATATAAAAATAGAGATATAGAGATAGAGGATTTAAAAAAAAAACAGAATGATACAGCGCATGTGCACTTTGCTCGATTGGTAAGTAGGATTGCTATTTCTCCTCCCACTCCAACAAACATGACGATGTAGTCGTATGTGTGTGTGACTGACAACAATACAGAGTAGCGGCGCAAAGAGGAGAGAGAGAGGAAGTCTACATTTTCCCGTTTGCGGTGCGGCAAATAAACTTATTTTTTTACATTCAGTTAATCATGTAGTGTTTAATCAGAAAAATTCCCGTCAGGTTTTTCTCTCAAGAAAGGAAAAATTATTAGTGCCACGCAGTGTTGATTAACTTTTTTCTTCCCTATCTTGAACAATTTGAATGACGAAACCACGGCCCAATAGGGAATATAATGAATTGATGGAGAAAAATTGTTTAAATGATGTGTCGTGGAAGAAACCAGCCGTGGACGCCCAGTAGTAGAAAAGAGACAGTAATCTGTCTGGTATAATAATATGTAAGCGACAGTATTAAAACCCATTGAAAAGAGAAGAGAGCTGGTTGATATCCACAAGGGCGTCTTTGAGATTGAAAAAAAAAAAAAAAAAAAAAAAAAAAAAACGCATAGAACTCATGATAAAAAAAAGAAATCTCTCGAAAATTACCAATGCGGGACAATTCAATTTATACAACCTTTAAACTCGACACGAATCCCCTTCAATTAACCTCGCGCAGTGATTATTCAATAATTCTCACATCCTCAAGAAATAAGAAAAAAAGAGAGCTCATTTCTCATCTTTCCTACTATTCAAATCAACTAATTTGAAGAATAGGGGAAACAAGAGAAATAATAATTTAGAAAAAATCAAATGGCCAAGATAAATGTGAAAAAAATGTGAAGAGAAACTTTTTTTTTCTCCCATTTTCAATGCAAATATGTGTAATATGTGGAAGTGAACGCCCAGGTGAAATGTCGCTGTAGAGTCTCACCTGCAAATATTTTTTTTGCCACTAAATATTGTTAATGATATAATATAAGAACAATTATCATAAAAGAGGTTAAACGAGTGCAACGACAATGAAATAAATCAAAATCCCCCAAAAAAACTTTGTTAATCTCTTCTTTTTTTTTATTTAATAAAATGAAAGAATGTGAAAGTGATTTGAATGAAATTATACGCAAATGTTATGGAAAAAAATATTGAGAAGTGATTATTGATAAATTGAAAAAAAAAAAAGAAAATTAATACTGTGTGTTGTGTTGTTGTGTGGTGGGAGTTTTTTTTTTGTATGTGTATGTGTGTGTGTGATTAAAGGGGTCTAAGATGGCGACGGGCTCCTTAACGTGGTCTTGCACTTGTTGTTTAAGATTTAAATTTAGTCCTGAAGAAATTGAACAAAGATACAAGAGCCAAGAAATTGATAGGATGCTGGAGAAGGATCGTCAAGCATTTAGAAGACAGGTCAAGCTACTATTACTTGGTGCTGGTGAAAGTGGTAAATCAACGTTTCTCAAACAGATGCGAATTATACATGGTATAAAGTTTGAAGTGAGTATTTATTTACATTGTTATCGTTGAGATACTAATTTTTTTTTGTCCATGGAAATTTTCACGTTTGCTTTTATTATTCTGTATTATTTGGATTTTTGGTACAGAGACAGATGAAACTGTTTTACGATTTTTCTCAATTTCGAAATTGATAAATTTCTAAATTCATTATCATGATGATGATGATGATGATCAAGTCTAAAATATAAATTTTTCGTGTGATTTTGTGTGGAAAAAAAAAATAAATGAATTTTTGTTGCAGCCTGAATTAGTTAGGGAGTATCAACATGTTATTTATCAAAATATAATAAAAGGTATGAAAGTACTTGTTGATGCACGTGACAAATTAAATATACCATGGGAAAATCCAAAGAATTATGACATTGGTTATCAGCTTTTGAAGTTTGAGAATACCATGATACTTGATGCCAGATTATTTCTTCATTATGTACCATCGTTGGAGAGTTTGTGGCATGATGCATCAATTAGGAAGGCATTTGACAGAAGAAGAGAATTTCAATTGGTAAATTATCAATATTAATTTAATTTATTCATACAATAAAAATTAAACATTGTTTACATATTTCTTTTTCTTATTTAAATAATATAAAATTTTCTTGCATAACTTTTTTTTCCAAAAATGTAGAGAAAAAAACATGACCCACATAATAATCTTTGCGTAATTATGAAATAATCCCTGTTCAAATCCCCATTTCCTGTATGTGAAATTGTGTTTACTTTGAGAAGAAATATTAAATCTTAAATCGCGACGTCTTATCTTGAGCATTTTATTTTTTATTATTATTATTTACACTGAGATAATTGCTTCTTTTTCTCTTTACAGAGTGACTCTGTCCAGTATTTTCTTGACAATTTAGACAGGATTGCAAGAGTGGTAATAAAAAATAATGTATTGATTTTTTCTCTCTCCCTCTCTATATACCTTTTATCAAATTAATTCATCACTGAATTATCTATCCCGTTATTTCTCTTTCTCTGTCTGTATTGCTCTTTCCACACGATTAGTTTCACTGCTCTCACCTTTCTCTCTTTCTTCAAGGAATACGTACCAACACACCAAGATATATTGCATTGTAGAAAAGCAACAAAAGGAATATCTGAATTTGTTATTCCAATAAATAATATACCATTTCTATTTGTCGACGTTGGAGGACAGAGATCACAGAGGCAAAAATGGTATCAGTGCTTTGATTGTGTTACATCGATACTATTTCTCGTTTCATCATCAGAGTTTGATCAAGTTTTACTGGAAGATAGGTGAGTAGCAAAGTACTCTTTGCAAGAGTTTTTTTTATTCAAGAAAAAAAAAATTATATTTGATCCATTTCTTTACTATCATACTATCATCTACCTAGCCAGCAAACACCAGGCTCTCTGATCTCAAAACTTGTTGTTATTTTAAACATTTACAGGAGAACTAATAGACTCGAAGAATCAAGAAATATATTCGACACAATAGTTAACAATATGATATTTGGTGGTGTATCAATAATTTTATTTTTAAATAAAACTGATTTACTTGAAAAGAAAGTTAAATCATCTGATACTAATGTTAGCTGGTATTTTCCACAATTTAAGGGTGATTCACATTCCATTAAAGACGTACAGAATTTTATACTTGATATGTTTATATCAGTTAAACGTGATCCACGTAAACCATTATTTCATCATTTTACAACAGCAGTTGATACTGAAAATATTAAAGTTGTATTTAATGCTGTTAAGGATACTATTTTGCATCGTAATTTGGAATCACTTATGTTACAATAAAGAATGAAAGAAATAAATAAATAAGTAAGTTATCAATACAATTAATGAGAAAAAATAATAATAATAATAATTAAAAGCAATTTATAAATTTGAAGAAAAGAAAAGAGATGCTGATATAGTCCTCAAAATCATTATTATCAAAAGATGGTAGAAAAAGAGTAGAGAGAGAGAGCGAACTGGTAGTGGTATTACTAAACTTTCAATCAGAGAGTTTAGCCTATGAATATTGAAGAATTTCTTGAAGATAAAGGTATTTCGCATCTCCCTACGTGAATACAATTCGATGCATCTCTATCAGATCTCGAGGTGATTAATAAATTATTTGAATCCTCTTTCATCCTCAAACAGGAGAAAATAGGATAAAATGAACGACTCCAATCGCGAAGAAACGCGGCGAGTAGACATGAAATTTTATTGATAATTTCATTGAAAAGTTGTTTTACCCTACCCTTCTCCTGTGATGTGTAGTGGATTTAAAAATAAAAGAGGAAATTCCTTAATTGCTCCTCAAATTTCACACAAATTGATTGAATTATGAGGTGGTGCTGCTGCTGCTGCTGCACTGTACTGTAACTGCACTGAACAAATGAGCAATAACTGCCTGATCAATTTACATCTATATATATATATACATATATATATATATATATATATATATATATATATATATAAATTATGTCTCCATCAAAGTATGGAAATTGTTCTTTTTTCTCTCCATTGTATTGAGAGGGAGATTAAATTTACTGTAAATACGCAATTTGCATTGTTTTTTACATTGTCAATATTCTTTATATTTTGTATATTTGTTGAATATTCAAAAATTTCAATGATAAATAGATTAATTAATCTGTAATGAAGGAGAATGAAAGAGTGCAGCTTCTATAATTTTTCTTCTTTTCCATGTTCAACGATTTTTATAAAGTAATGATGTAGATAATGAATCAATTCGATCGTGCTACAAGATTAAATTTAAAAAGGCAGAATCAATAAAATGTTTAATTTATTCTTTTTCAATTCATTTAGTTATTATTATTAATATCATTATTATTATTATTATTATCATTTCCTATTACTTGATCGTTGATTTATATAATTTTAAAAAGAGAAAAAAACCAAATACTAGAATCATGCCATAAGAACCAAATGAAAAAGAGAATGAATAAAAAATGAAAATGAGAATGAAACGAAAATTGTTCACTGTAATGAGGGAAAACTCATTTTGTGTTCACTTCATTTGCTCTGCACAAATTTTCCCTTCTCAATTCCACGTTTATTATAGATTCTTTCTTCTTCGAAATATTTTTTGATGCTTTTTGCAAACGAGATTTCGTTTGGATAATTGGAAATTTTCTGAATTTGGAATTTTTATAATTTACTTGTGTGTGTGTGTGTGTGTGTGTGTGTGTGCTACGAACCAAGATTTTGATTGTGACTATTGGAAATGATCAATAATAATGATACGTAATCTCTTCATAGGGGAAAAAAATTCAATGAGAAAACAATAAAACAGAGAAAATCTAAATTAGTTAATATCAAATCTCGTTCGTTAAGGCACATACTCCTAAAACCCAAGGAGTACTATAACCAAGAAAGAAAGGAAAATCTCGTTTGTTCTTCTCTATCCAGAGATAATTTTTACTTGTTATTTCATTAAAGTTTTTCTCAACAGTACAAATTACTTGGCAATTTATTTTATTTTTTGTTTTTTTTTCCTCATCAATATCAAGAAATTTCTGAAATTCTTTTTGTCATGTTTGTAATTATTTCCTTATTCATTTTCGTTACTCTAGTTATGTGCCAAAATTGAAAAATTGTCAGACTTTGTCATTCAACTGAGATTTTACCTTTATTTGAGAATTTACAAAGTATAAACCACCAAAGAAGAAATTGAAACAATTCGTTTTTCCTTATTTAATTGAATTGATATTTTCTACATTCCTATCTGCGTTTGGCTCTTTTGTGGATCTGACCTGAATTTTCGAATATATATATTTTCTTTTTTTTTCAAATTGAAAAATACACGATTTTATACAAAAATAGAAGCTAGGAGAAGTAAATAGAGGACAAAGAGAACATTTTTTCGAATGAAAATAAACAAAAAAAAAAAAACGAATTTTGTAATGAGAATTAACACAAGTTTTTAGAAAATATTTACACTCTCTTGCTATATGTGATGAAAAATTATATCACGTAGCAAGCAAAGCGCCCAATTTTTTAATTTAAATTTAGGAATACAATAATTAATATAAGGAATTATCATCATGAAATTATTTTTCACATGTATTTCACAAACGAAAAGAATATTAATTATAAATTGAATGCAATGCAATAATGAATTTAAAAGCATCGAATATTTCTAATGAAAATAAAATAGATAGGGGATGGTGGAGTGGGGGGTTGGAAAGAGAGAAAAAGAGTGAAACATTTGATAAATTTTAGTCTTTATGTATTGTATAAATTGTGTGTAAAAATCACTCGAGAGATGTGTGAAATTATTTGAGATAGTATTGTGTTTTGGTCAAGATGGATAAAGGTGCACAAAGTGCCTTTCCGTTTTTCTGAAAATGTTCACTTTTTTTCAAGGATATCCCTGATTTTATTTGATCGTAGCGACCTGGAGGTTGTTCTCCCGAATAATGGGTGAATTAATTTAAGACGTACTCTGAGTGGGCAAAAACTGATTTTCATAAAATGGTCTATAATTGCGATAACTCACAAGAATCAATATTTTCTTCTTTAAATCACATACAAACCCAGATTGCTACGTTACTTGCAATAGATGACCCAAGAGATATTCCAAAAAATAGTCAATTTTCCTGAAAATGAAAAGGGTACATAGTTTGCTGCTTGCTCATATTTAAGCGAAAAAATTTGTTTTTCAAAAAATTCCCAGAAATGAATTCATCCCCTATTTCATTGTTTACCCACACCACTTTCCTCTATAATATAATGACAAAAAAATCAATGTTTTTTTCTAAGCTTTTTGTATACGAGCATATTCTTTATTTTGTAATAGGAAAAAAAAACTTTGATAATATTTTCTTTCATGTATATGAACTGAAGTATGTAGATATATTGTGCCTTTTTGTATATTGTATATTTGTATATAAAAATAATTTAAATAAATTTTATTGTATCAATCGTAGATTATTAATCAAAATAATTGGAAATTAAAAACGACGAATAAAACCTTAATGGAACTTGCCTGGATTTCCTCTTTCTCCTCTCTCTCTCTCCCTGCCTCGGAATCGCGCTGCTGCAAATCTGAGTTTCGGAAAGAAATTAATACACAAAGTTTAATTACAAGACATTTTATTTTTTTTTTTCGTGGAAAAAAGAAACCGCAAATTTATACAAGAGAAAAGATGTGTGTGTGTGTGTGTGTGGTAATGACTTTCTATATACAAAACTCTTAATTCTAACTTAGTATTGAAAAATTACAAAAGAAATCAATATCTATGTTTATAAAATTATTACTTCCATAATTAATGATAGTCTAAACATCACATTGGTATATTGTATATTATTATAATCTCCTTAATATTAATATAATTACACAGGTTTCGAATCAAATATATATCAATTTATGATACATTTTATATACAAGTAGATAAATTCATTCCCTTTACACACAATGTTTTGTGTGTGTGACGGGAGAAGGAACTCACATGGAGAGAAGGGAGTGTATCAAAAAAGCGTAGAAATACATATAAACAATTATATAATAACTTGTGTGCACTTTTTTCTTCTCGAAACAATGAAAAATATCTAAAGATATGTATTATAGGGAAAAAGGTAGGGTAAAATGGACACTTCAATTGAACGCGGTTCGAGATAGAAATTTTCTAATGATTCCATGGTGAAACGGTGTGTAAATTTTTTTTTTTTTCCCAATTTTTGCAAAAATTCACTCTTTTTGTCAAGTTTTTCAAGGCAATTTTGCCCTTTTAAAAATGCCCTAAAAAAATCACTTTTTTGGCGATATCTCCGGTTTGCTGTTGGTTGTAGCGATCTACGGTTGATCTCTCATGAGAAAGGTCAGAGCTCATTTCTCATCGATTTATGTCGTTCAAATTTTTTTTCAAATCAATTTTTCCAATATTCATAGATTATTTTCTAATAATCAGTTATTACCACCCTATAACTATACTTGGAAAATTTTTTCTTTTTCAACCCCATAAATTGATGGGAAATGAGCTGCTGACCTTTCATTTGAGATCAATCCCAGAATCACTTCAAATCTTCAGCAAAAAATGAAATTTTTTGAAAAATTCCAAAAAATAACTTCTGACATATGATTTTTATGGAAAATTACCTCACCTTTCCAATTCGAATCATCAGAAAAAACCTATCTTCAATATTTCCATCCATTTCGAGTGATTTTCATAGTATAAAATACCAAAATCCACCCATGTCCGTTTTACCCCTTGTGTCCATTTCAACCCACCGCGTCCCCTAATAGTTATATTTTCTCGTAATTATTGACGATTTGATTTGAAAATTCTAATTTACAAAGTAGTAGAATTTTTTTTTCTCAATCATTTTTTTATGTTATAATGCATGGGAATAGCAGTTGTATAAAAATTATTTTTGCATTCTTGTGCGCATTAGTATCGCATTAATGGGGAGGAGGAATGGGGGCTAGGAATGATGAGAGAAAACTGAGAAAAGAGTATATCATCAGCAGGTTAAATTGTAATGAAGCTATTCGCGACATAAATCAACATTGAACATGGTGAAAATTTTTGAATGAAAGTAAAGTGGAGTAGTAAAGTGAGAATGAGAATTGTCTCTTGGTACATTTATCAAAAATGATTTTCATTCTAGCACCCAATTAAACTTGTAAAAAAATATCTGTGATATAGTAATTATTATATATCAGATCTTGTGTTTCCTTGTTGTGTATAAAAGGCAAGTTTTTCACAGTCATAAAATGAAAACTTACACAAAAAAAAAATATATTTTTCTCTCTTGTCTTCTAGCTTTAATTTTTAAATTCTCCTTACAACTCTAATTCTTCGGCAGTTCTTGATAAGCGATGATTATCAATTCGGCGTCGCTGTGATCTACGTACAGCATCAGCTCGTCGATATGGCTCTGATCTCAAACCAAGCAGAATATCTTCTAATGCACCATTGTAAACTTCATCCTGCTGGAGTAATTTTTTTTCCTGAACTAGGCGTGTTTTATTCTTCAACTCATTTATTACTGCATCCTGAAGGAAAAAAATATGTGAAGAAGCCTTAATCATTATTAGTATATCACACCGTGTCTCTTGTGGTTGTGGAGTTGAAGGATGAAAGAGTTTGATATAAAAATGAAAATTTTAAGTAAATATTGTCCTGATAATTTAGTTTATAAAAATGGCGCTTAAGACCATTTGTTACAAATGCCATGATATTCAAGTGAATTTATATAAGAGTCATGGAGATTTTTTATGATGATCATTGTTGATTTAATTGAAATGAAGAGGAGAAAAATAAATTAACTTGCGTTCATTCGCTTATGAAAAGGACGTTTTCTCTGTGTATGTATGTGTGTGTGTGTGTGTGTGTGTGTGTAAATAAGGACTTACATTTTCTTTCAATTATTATCATTATTATTATTTTGCTAATTGTGTGTGTGTCTACATTTTGAGCTCCAGTTCGTTAAGATGACGATGTAACAGTGTCGTCTTGTTCGTATTACAGCAAAATTTCGATGACTTTTTTTTTTTTAGTAATCCAAATCATAAATATGTAACAAATATAAAAATAAATGTTTCTATTTTCTCTTTTTACTTAAAAAAATGAATATCATTGAAAAATTCAATGAGAAAAACACTCACACGAAAAAAAAAAAAAAAGATTATTTTCCATCTTTTTCATGATGGGGAAAAACTCGATTTACTCATGCATTTGAACTTTGCATGCAAATGCATGCATTAATAAAGTAATATACAAGTGGTGAAGTTGAAATTAATTGACTATAGTTATTTACCTGTTGTTTCTTCTGATTAAGTTTATTTCTTTTAATTACTTCCTCAGAAGTATTGAGCGCTTCTGCAGCAGCTGCTTCAAGTCTTCTTCTTTGCTCATTGTCCTGATCCGCAGACTTGAAAATAGATGGAAATAAATTTCACTAAACTCAAATCTATTCCAATAAATTCAAATATAATTTTACCTTAAAAGCCCTAGTAAATCTGACAAGTAATGAAAAAAATGTATTAGCATCAGATTGTCTTGGACTCTCCCCGAAAAATTCAACGCATTCACGGAATGCATCACCAGCTGTTCTAGCATCTGATTTAAGTCGTCTTAATTTTTCCTCGGAATTATTCAAGAAATCACGTAATACAGTGTTATGTTTCTCTTTGCCACGTAATTCAAATTCCTTTCTAACTTGATCCATTCCTTTCTCCAACTCGTGTACATCTGTCGTAATATTCTCCAACGACACTGGCGTGAAAAAAATAAAATCAATTAATTTTAATAATTTTTCATGAATCTAATACGATGATGATGATGATGATGATGATGATAAACAGAGATAGACTAAAGAGTTGAAGAAAATTCTACTACTCACCAGTTGCTGCTTTGTCGATATACATTAATTCCGATTCAAAGTTAATTAATTCAGGAAATTTAAGCCTTATAGTAGCAACAATATAATGCAATAAACACATTCTTTTATCTGTACTTTTAGTATCCAAAAGTGTGTCCAAACTTTGTAATTTAAAACCATAAGCCGGTCCCCTCTTGCTACTATTCAAATAATTACCAAATGCCAATATTATTTCCAAAACTGCTCTCAGTTTCTTCGAACTTTTGACTGAACTAGCAGCAGATATCACAGCATGTATTTGTGGGGTTATTAAATGCAAATTATCAAAGAAATTACCAATGTAATTCATTATTGATAATTTACTTGATATTCTCTCAACTTTACCAAGTTGCATTAAAAATTTATCCTCCTCAGTTAATAAATTAACATTTTTCTTTTCAATTATGTATTCTCTGTATGATTTTATTTCTTGATCAGTTGGTACCATTCTCTGCAATAATTCAACATTCTCAAGTGATAAAACTTTGAGATCAAGTGCATTAACAGCAATAATAACTTTTTCTACTGGCATTTCCATTTTTCTTCGAGAAATTGCAATGTTACGAAGTCTTGTGTGTTCAAGCAATGAAATGTTCTCGGGTTTTTTGAAACGTTTCGAGGGAAAACTTGTTAGTCCATCCAGCTCATTTGTACCGTTAGCAACATGTCCACCAATTCCAATTTTAAATCTCTCCTCAAAGTCAACGAAATCAATGTAATTATGGAGTCTATCATCATCTAATTCATTAAATATTGTTCCTCTAACTTGATTTGGCTTCAGTGCTATCCAATTTAGCGTTGGTAATTTGTATTTAGTTTGAACTTTGCGTTTAATTGTCATAGCACCATCTGGTGCCTGCATCATACCAGCTGGCGGTGGAGGTATTGGTGGTACTGATGATGGTATTTTATCACCATCCGATGCCATTGCAAGCATTGAAGACGATGACAATGATGATGACGACGGCGGTGGTGGTGGTGGCGGTGGTGGACATGGTGGAGGTGGCGTATGTGATGCTACTGTTGATGATGATGATGATGCTGGTGTCGATGTCAATGGTGAATTAATTTGAAATGATTTAGCTTGTTCTGTTGAATTTGTCTGTTCCATTGTTGTTGTTGTTGTTGTTGATAGTGGCGATGTTGTTGTTGTTGCTGATATACCATTTCCAATTGTTGATATCGTACTGCCGCCGCCACTACCACCTCCTTTTGTCAATGTACCAGTTAATGTTTCCAGTTCAATTATTTTACTCTCTAGTAGGCTTTGACGGCGTGCAGAATCTTGACGTTGACGTTTCAATGCCATTAATTCTTCCTCAACTTGTCGCTTCGCATCCAATGCATCAGCGTATTCTACTTTCATTGCTCCCAATTCAGTCTCGAGTTCAGCTAGCTTTGCTAAAGACTCTCGCTCTAATTCTGTCATTCTGTCGTGGGCCTAGAAATTTTTATGAAAAAACAAAATTATAAATGTCTAACTTTTCATGAGAATATCTATTATTTTTATCCCAATTTTTTTTTCTTCTAATCAATAAATGTAATTGTTGATTATTTACATGTCCAAGTTCATCCTCTAATTCAGCAACTTTTTCTAGTGCAGCAGTCTTGGTTTCACTGTCCTCCATAAGTGCCGCTACGTCAAATACATTATCGAGATAAGCAGAGATTTGAACCTGTGTGAGAATGAGAAAAAGAATAGAGTCAAATTAAATTTTCCAAAATTTCCACAGAATTCGGGAAAAACACACGAGAAGATTTTTTATAAAAAAAATATTCATTCAGTTTTATTACCTGCAAATCTTCACTCTCTGTATGCCTAAGTTTTTCAAGATACTCATCAAGTCCAAGTTTAGTAAATTCATATTGTAAATGTACCCTAAAGTTCATATCCTCAACTGAATGAACAACGATATTGACAAATTGCATACATGCAACCATAAATTCTATGTGAAAATTATCGTATTGTGTGAAATATCCCATTAATGTTTCAAATCTTTTTCTCTCAGTACAAATTTCTTTGAAATTATCAAATGATGATAATATTATCTCGTGTCCACCTTTGACAAGACAAATTGCAGCAAGTAATTCTAAAACAAGAGCTTTTGTTCTCAAGCTCTTGTGTATCAGTGATAGTGCAATGCAATTTATTGCCTCTCGATGCTGAATTACCATGTTAAAACCATACTGTGGATGATGAAGGAAAAAAATTATATATTGAAGAAAAAATGAAAATCATAATTACATAATTAAATTGATAAGAAATTTTCAGTGATTTATTATTCTTTACCTTATTATTCATAATTGCTCTCATGCATAAAATGCAAACATGGATATCGTCCTTTGCTTCTCCCATGTTTAGTCTTGCAACGTGTCTCGAGCGTCTCTTCACTCCTGGACTATCTTTCAAGTCATGTAATAATGGTGGCCGAAGGCAACCATTATTTATTGATGTATTTTCTACAACTCCACCTGTAATGAAGACAATCAAATGATGATGACCCATCTAATGAGAATTGTTGTGAATTCTATGGTCATGATTTTTTATTGTCAAAACGCTTCCCCTCCACCCACCGCACTCGCTGCGCTCGTGCGGCAAATGTGAAGGGGAAGCGTTTCGACTATTTATTTTTGTGAACTCTAGGGGTAAGCAGTTGCTCGCTCGCTTCGCTCGCTCGCGAAGCGAGCACGAAAATTCCAAGGTAAGTATATATATAGTAACTCGCAATAGCTCAGTGGTCAGAGCACCTGACATGTAATCGGGGAGAGGGTCGTGGATTCAAATCCTGCTTGCGCATTACATATTTTTTCCGAAATTTGATTCTCGTAAAAAATTAATTAATAAAAATTAATTTATTACATTAGTCTACGACTATCTCCACTAGTATCTGTATTGAGAAAAAACAGCACAGGCAAAGAGACATAAATCTGAGGCATGGTTTTTACTTTACTTTTATACTAGTAGAGTGGCATCTTTCTGTTATCAGAATTTATAGAAAAAAAAAATGTCCACAATGTCCCAAGATAAATCTTGGCGATGGTTTGGTGGGAGATACGACTTGTTCATTTTCATTCTCGAGTTTTTAGCACTTGCACGAACATTTGTTACCACAAAGCGACGATATAATATATATATTCAGCATAAAATGAAATTGAATGAAAAATTACTCGTTTGGAGCTTCTCTTCGGATTCAGTTCTTGATTCCATCAATCGTTGCTCATGCCTCATCATCAATAGCCTAAAACTCAAGTAATCAATCAGAGCATCAAGTCCCTGATTCTCTTCATCCAAGAACTCTCTCACCCACCTGTAAAATGACGAAATTGACTGTATAATTGATTGAAAGACTCTTAAAAAAAAAAAAAATCAAATAATTTATAAACAAAATAAATGAATTATAATCTCACTCTATATGATTTGTGCGCAATGAAATTTCTAAATCTCTCAAGACCTGAGTTGACGTTGATTCTCCCACCATTTTTCGTTTCTGAAAATACGCAAGGAAGCGATATGCCTTTTTTTTAATTTTTAAGAATATTATTCACTGTTTATTTATTCTAATTATAAAAACGCAAAAATTAAAAATAACAATTCATTTGATTCTTTCTATTAGAACAGAAAATATACAGGGTGTCATTAAATAAGTTTAAATCCAGTGAGCTATTATAGCGGATTTAAACTTATTCAGTGACACCCTGTATGTGTGTGTGTGTAGGGGAAGGTGGGGTAAAATGGACACAGGTGGATTTTCGTATTTTATACTATGAAAATTACTCGAAATGGATGGGAATATTGGAGATAGGTTTTTTCTGATGATCATTCCAGTGTGGAAAGATGAGGAAATTTCCCATGAAAATTAAATGTCAAAAGGTTTTTTTTTGTAATTTTTCAAAAATTTCATTTTTTGCTCAAGATGTAAAGGTGAAACTCTTCTGTTTTT
Source organism: Aleiodes leptofemur (assembly GCA_963942555.1). Lineage (NCBI taxonomy): Eukaryota > Metazoa > Arthropoda > Insecta > Hymenoptera > Braconidae > Aleiodes > Aleiodes leptofemur. The sequence continues at coordinate 25,935,850 of OZ012609.1, forward strand.
TTTTTTAAATTGTAGATTTCCGAGACTATGTCTCTCTGGTTCAATTGATCCTCTAGCCACCTGGGATTGATCTTAAATAAAAGGTGAGCTCCTTTGCCCCCTCGCGATTCATGTTGTTTCGAAGAAGAAAAATAGGATTTTTTTTCCAAGCACTTACAGAGAAAAAGCTGATTTTCAGAAAATAAATTATAAATATTTGAAAAATTTATTTATTTAAAAAAATTTGAATCACATAAATCTATGAGAAAAATGAGCTTTTCCGTTCGATCGTTGAGATCAATCCCAGGCTACGCTACGACTAACAAAATCCCAGAAATATCGCTGAAAAAAGTGAATTTTTCCGAGATTCAAACGGGGGAAAATGCCCGTCAGAAATGGGCCAAAAAATAAATTTTTCAAAAGATTGAAAAAAAAAAAATTTGACACATGTTTTTCGCCCCCAGTCTCCTCAGCTTTGCACACAATGGAATCATCAGAAAATTTCTATCTCGAACCGCGTTCAATTGAAGAGTGTCTATTTTACCCCACCTCCTCCTCCTCCTATATTCAAAACACGTAATTATTATTGGTAATTATTCGGAACTCACCCGATGACTTCTTGAGGCTTTGGGATCGAGGTACGTTCGTAGTTTTGTTAAATAGTGAGACGGTGGATCCTTTGCCTGAACACGTTCCTGTGTGTGTGTGTGCGTGTATGAAAAGCACAATGTGAATAACGTTGAAAAAATAAAAAAATTAGATAACTTAATTCTATTATGTAATGGAATTAGAGTAATTTCGTTTTAAATATCTCAGAATTAAAAAAGACATTGAGGTTGAGCATTTGGGTGTTGTGTAGTCCTTATAGTTATTTTGAGAGAGAGAGAGAGATGATTAATGAAAATTATTGCGGGAAATAGGGGAGGGGGGGGGGGGGCAAATTAATGAGACTAACATGTGAAATTGCGTAGGATTCATTCAAAAGATTACCTACATTAACATCACATTTTTATTCTTTTCCTTCTCTCCTCGTTCATGAGAATGCATTGAAATGATTATTTTAACATCCCACTTGAGAGAGAGAGAGAGAGAGAGAGAGAGAGAGAGAGAGAGAGAGAGAGAGAGAGAGAGAGAGAGAGATGAGAGAATTGAAAATTAAAAGGAAAGAACTTAAAAAAAAAACCTGTGTGGGCTGTGTGCATATAATTTCTTCAGGTTCTTGGAATTAGTTTCGGCGGTTGGTGAAAGGGGTAGGGGTAGGAGGGAGGACGACGTAAAAAACCGTCTAGCACGTCCTTTTTTTTCCTCTCAATCTTCGATTCAAGGACACTTCATCATATACTACATTTCACACATTTGGCGTTTAAGAATTTTCTGAATCATCAATACTCATTGGGGGGGGGGGGGGGGGGGGGGGGGGGGGGAATCGGGGAAAGAATATCGAATTCATTCATCATTACATTGATATAGTATTTTCTTCTTTTCATTTTTTCCTAAATAATTTATCATCATTTCCTTCAGTAAAAAATGAATACAGAATTTACTTCTTATTTGGACAGAATTTTTTTGCTCCTTGTTTTCGTGTTTAACAACGCGGCTTGCATTACATCCGTCTCGTGTTACGCGCACACATGCTCTTTTCGTCATCGTCGTCATGATCATTGAGCCACAGAGAGAGCAGCAACCAGATAAAAATCTGAAGATTGAATTTCGGATACTCAATGTCACACACAGTGGAGAGAAAAATTATTCATTTGAATGATACTTGTGAATGATGACCATTCATAAATTAACTGTAGACTTGAGGTGACAATATAAAAAAAATTTTGTTTAATTGAAAATCAGAATGATTAATTGTCAAGAACAAATTAGTGCAAATGGTGCTGCTCCAAAATACTCTTGAGTCACATAACATAAAACGATAAAATCTTCAATATTGATGCTTGTGATTATACCAGATCTCTCTATGTAGAGTTGAGAAGAGGACGAGAATCGAAAGTTACTACTGAATTAATAGTGGGTGGTAAATTAATCATTACAGGACCAATTAAATGAAAAAAAAAAGAAAAAAAACAGTCTATAAAATAAAATTACAAATTGCATCTACCCCCAATGCAATCGCATCCTAAATCACTCGTGAATGCGATTTAACCAAATAAAATTAAATTAAATACATAATTAGAATAATTCTTTTGCATTAATTGAATTTGAAAATCACTTGCATCTTTTATTATTTTTCACTTGAGACGTAAAATTTCTCCTCCTCCTCCTCCTCCCCTCATCATTTGCACACCAATATGGCCTCTTATTTCTTTGATATATAGCAAATATGACGAGAAAGGGATTTCAAGAAGATTCCGCTAAACCGCAACCTCCCCCAATGATTTTTTTTTTGTTGTTCTTTTTATTTTGCAGCTGGGGGCACCGTGTGCCTGCCTCTCTGTACGGTAGTATTTCATTGGCATTAAAAAAGAATCTACTCTCTTTCTTTTTATATATTATGAAAAAAAAAAAGGAAAAAGTGGGAAAGAATTGGCATTCAATTTTAATTCCATCAAGGAATGAAATAGTAATTTAATATTAATTTTTACAGAATATCAATTATTTTTAAAAAAATACAAAAACGCAAGTATTGGAATCCTTTTTTTTTCAAGTTTCGTTCCAGGCTACAAACTTGACGAATCAGCACATTACTTTCTCTTTGTTCAACACAATTACATGCGAGTGTAGTGTTTTACCTCTCCTACACGCCCCCCGGAACGCATATATTCTCGTAGTTATAAAGCCTTATCGATCGTATCCAAGCGTGTAAATAAATTTTTAGAGAACGTTTTAGGTATACATTGTGGAGAAGATTTTTTCATTGGCTTGCATTGATTTTGCCTGCGATTTTTATACACGTGTTTTTTTTAGATTCAAAATGCGCGAATATTATTGCGCCAGGGGTCACACAGTTGTGTGAAGCTTTTGCATCTGTCGCGAGAGAAACACAACCGCGCATGCACACTATAGAGAAACTATAAAAGAAAAAATGAAATAAAGAGGAGTAGTGGGAGAGAATGAACAAAGGAGAATTAGAAAAGAAAGAATTTTTGAAAAAAATGAGAGAAGGCGGGAGGAGATGATTTGAGAGAAAGTTTTGGCCAGGAAAAAAAAGGATGGAAATGGCGGCGGGTGTTGGCCAATTACGTCACACTTTACTCGTCTCCACACACTCTGAGAGAATGAAGAGAGAGAGAGAGAGAGAGAGTGTGTGAAATTCTACCAATTATGTAGTAAAACAATGAGCAGTCGTACATTTAATTTAATTATCAAACAATGTAAAATGATTTTACCTGATCACAAATAATGTCCCACTTTTTTTCATTATCATACTGCTTCAGTAATTTAGCTTTATCTGGTGGTAAATCCATCGAAGCCTGCAACAAAATTGAAGAAAAAAAAATGATGTAATTACAGGCGCAACAAAGTAGTGAGTTACATTATAAGAGAGCGCGGCAGAGTAGTGTCATACATAAATTGCTATGAATAATAAAAATAAAAGATTGTGATCAACTAGCCCCACTAGCTAACACAGCACGGATGAGGAAGTGGTTTAATGACATCATCAACGCTATATTTCATATCATCAATCGCACTAACTAAGTGCTATATTAATAATTATTCATGTGTATTGTTTCTAACAATTAATTTAAAAGAATTTACTAGAATATGGAATATTATTGGAATAATAAAAATTAATTATCAAATAATGATGACCCATGTAATGAGAATTGTTGTGAATTAAAATTATGAAAAAGGGTGCTGCTGCTGTGTCGCATCAACACCAACTCAATGTATTATCCTCGTTTATTTGTTTATGAATCTGTATAGATGATGTAAGGAGGTGGTGGTGGTGATGAACGCAACAATTGATTCACAGGGAAAAGTCCGTAAATATTGGAGATGTAATTTTTTCTATAATTCCATTGAAATACCGAGAAAATTTGATGATTTCACGATTTCAAAGCAGCAGAATCCTAGAAAACCGAGGTTTTATTATCTCTATTTTTTAAATTTAATCATCAGGAAATATGTTCATTTCCGCTGTTGAAAATATATTTTTGTGGAATTAAATTTATATATTTTGAACGAATATGTGATGGTATTAATTTTTTTTTAGATGTATTCTGCAAGTATTGATGCCTGCCCTCGACCAGCATAAGACCATACATATATACATGAATGAAAATATTGTTGAGTATAATATTGAGCCTTGTGTGGAAAATCACACATTTTATCATATTTTACAAAATTGACCGTTCCCAATTTAGATTTAATGAAAAAAAAGGATATTATAGGGAAAATTATGTATAAAACATTTTGAACCCTTGAAAATGCAACTTCAGAGCATGTAATAGTTATAATAGGCTATCTAGTGTGTGAACACCACACGATGAATCAAACGAGGCACTATAACCACTGACTAGGGCAGTATCGGCGGCTGTACTACGCGTTAAGCATCTTTCCAAGAAAACATCTTGAAAATTTGTGTGTACGTAACCGTGTGCTCATTATTGGACAATTGACTTGTGTCAAGAACACATGGCTGAGAAGGAGAAAACTACCATGGCCATTTCAAAAATAATTTTTTTTCCAATTTCCCTCTTCTTTTCGGTAGATTTAGCCTGGAAAGATTCTTCCTACATAACTTAATAAAAAGTCTTTTTTACAACTTGAGTTGTGTGGAATTTAATGTCAATTTAATTTCACCTATTTTGTCCTTGAAAACGATTTAATGCATAATTGTAACGAAAAAAAATATGAAAGTTGCATTGAGAATTTGTGGCAATTAATAAAGATGCCCACAAAATTCATTTTCAATGTCATACTTGTTCTACCACAGAGGCATTAAAAGGGGGGGGGGGGGGGAGGGGGAAGTTGACACCCGTTCGCGGAGAGGTGGAGAACATTGATATTTTCAGGCTGAAAGGTTTTTAAAGCCAAAGGGGGTGGGGGGGGGGGGGGCTTTTAGCTTGAACGTCTCCAGTGTTTATCGATATTTGCTCTTTTAATTCATTGTTATAATGTCAAAATAGCTTAAGCATAAATTTCACTATTCCACGATGGTGGCGATGGAAAACTAATTTACAAATTCCGCGACTTTTCTCTGACTAAAAATAAAAATCCAGGACTTCAAAAAAAAAAAAATATGACTATTTGAATAGGGGCAGGTGGAGTAAAATGAACACTCCAATTGCGAACGGTTCGAACGGGAATTTTCTTACAGCTTCTCATCATACGAAATCATTAGATTAGACTAAATTGAGATGAATTGTTTTTGCAGTAATTTACATTGATACATTCTCATTGATAAATCCAATAAAAAAACCGTTCCATAGTTTTTTTTTTTTTTTCGTTTTTCCACAAAACAATCGATATATAATCCGGGGGGTCCGAGATCCCTGTGCATTTTGCAATAACCCCTAGCTGGAGCCATCTCCACAAGCACACACACACGTAAAAACAATCATTTCAGAGAGTGAGAGAATGAGGAGAGGACACACAATAACGGGGAATTGGCAAACACATGTATATGCTCATATACAACCATGGCAAATATATTTCCCTCGAAGAGAAAAAGAACTGTGGTAGATTTAGTACTGATTGTGTATTGATTTTAAATTTTCGACCGCGCACCCCCCCCCCCCCCCCCCCCCCCCACCAGACGAAGAATATTGCATCGAAAATTTTTCTGCTGGATTAGAAAAGAAAGTGTTGAGATTAGTAAAATGATTATGAGGATATATGTTTTAGCCTTTTAGCCACTCTTGCGTGAAGAATAATCCAAAGGTCAAGGGTCTAGGGTTTATTTAAAGTTAACTTATTAAAATCTTGATTCTTGATCATCAGGTGACAATATTTATCTCGAAAGATGAAAAAAAAAATTCCACTCCGTTTATAGGGAATCACTCGCCTGTACATTTTTAAATATCAACTGATGCAGAAATAACAAAATGAAAAGAACAACAAAATGAAAGTAGCTATTATCAGGTTATTAACAACATATAAATAAATTTCTGATGATAAATCGTGGCTAGTGTTTTTTCTCCTCTTGGAAATTTGATGGAATGCTAAATGTGTGTGATGTTAGAATAGACATCCGTTCACTACTCTACGGAAACGCGTGCTCAGTGATGATTGCAAGTGCCTGGGGTATAAAATAAGTTTGGCGCCTCTGACGCTACTTATTCATCGTTGTCTTCTTCATACATACACACACACACACACAGTGGTGTATATTTGAATCAGTTAAAATAATGATGTAAAATAGCTGCGTTTCTGCAAAAAGATAATTTAATAATATGAAAAATTTTCATAACTCACAATGCCGCGGCATATTTTATGATGTAAAATTGAATGAGTGATTTGATGATCTGACTTTTCTCATCACATATTCATTGAACTTGATATTAAGCAACATATTCAATGTATATACATTATGCTCGTCGCGGTAGTCTATCTTCTGATTGCACATGGTTCAATGTTTGGAATTACTACCACGCATGCACAAGCAATAATAAAGCTTTCATTGCTCATCAAGTAGAGAAGTAACTCGAACATTTCAAGACATTATCATAGTTGATTACGGAGTAAATGAAACATTAATTGATTATTACTCATTTTGAAAACTCCATAGTGCTGAAGAAAGAACACAAGCTGATATATATATATAAATTTGTAGACAATAATAGGCCATTTGCCCATCTGCTGCTCTGGATAATGGGAATCACTTGTGTGTGTTAGTCTGTGTGTGATATCCATTGAGTGTACTCGTGAAGAGAGAGAGAGGGAGAGAGAGAGAGAACTGGTAGAGAGCATCATTGCTGGTGGTTGTGAAAGACAAGTGACAGCGATGACACGCATACGAGGCATGACATCATCATGGTCATTTGAAGAATTTCAAAGACTTGCTGATGATCATGATGCTTATCATGAGTATTCAGAGTGGCGTCAAAGAAATTTTGTAAAGATTGTTTCATCAATATCTCGCGCGGGAAACAAACCAAGGGCCTACAAGGGTGACAAATGTCAACGGAGAGATAGATTTTTCTGTAGAGAATTTGATAGTTTCTCAAACGAAAATGGGAACTCGACTGAGAAAAAATTCTCCTAAACCTGACTGAAATTGTGCTACTAAGATTTTGTGTGGAAATATGAGTTGAGGTAGATCGAGAATTCATGAATGTAATTTTTCGATATGTGAAGCGACTTTTCTTCATCAATTTCTTCAAGTCTCTCTGTTTGATAAACGTCAAATGAAAAATCATAAACTATTGAACGATATAAATTAAAAATCCCGAACTTTACCCAGCCTATGATGACCTTTGACGACGAACCACGTGATACTCATTGTGATTCATCCACAATATAAAATCTATCATCTTTTTGACCAAGTAGTGTCGTCCTCAGGTTTTATCGTTATCGCTCCTCATAAATTCTTTCGCTACTTGCTTTTTTCTCCATTCAAAGTTTATATGAATATAAAATTCTCGCCTAATTGTATGAGAAGAGAATCACAACACATCTCACGTTGAAAATTTGGAAAAAAAGGAGCCATGTCTCATGTAACATTGAACTCGATTATTAAAATATAGTTCGAACGAGGTAATCAATAATGAATCTGTGTATAGTTACAATGACAAAGCACCAGAGCGCGAGGATAGTCCTTTGACTATAGAAATTATGATATATATGTATGATTTACTGAACTTTATACGCAAATCCAATAAAGACAAAGAGAATGAGACGATGGAAACGTGTTCTTTCTCTACTACAACTGATTCAAGGGAAGAGGATGGCCTTTGGGAACTTCAATTGAAACGGAAAGAAGAAAATATTTACAAACTTATTGGATAGTTCTGAGGTAAATTTTAGAATGTGACTGCCGAGGATTGCCTCTTTGATAATGAGCAACACACATTTGTGATGTTCTCTCTTCAAAAAAGAACATTTAGATTTTATCAGGAGACAAATTTTTTGATTGTTGTGTCAAAGTTTGCTCTGGAGCAATGTTAAAAAAGTTAAATGCCTTGATAATATAGAGTCAAAAGACTTTTTATGCACTCATGTGGAATTATTAGAATTTTCCAATTTCCTCGGCCTCCACTCCAATCAGTTCAAGTTTTTCATAAATGAATTTCAGCAGTAATACCGCGGCAAGAGTGCCGAAAAATTCGCAAAAAATGTATTCGAATTAATTAATCAGAATTCAATATGATTTTTATTTATTTATCAGTCCCCCAAATTTCATTTGCATTGTTATTCTCTTCTAGTGGATGGATTCCGTATGAAGAGGAGGTAGTTTTGTCTGTATATCCCCCTGAAAAGTTCAACTTGGAACAAGACAACTTGGAACTCTTGCTAGTTTAGCCAATTGAAGAGAAGAAGAGAAAAAAATTACATGTACTCTAAAAATGTGTAATTTTATCGTTTGTTGTTCGTCAATGATGATCGACGGAATGGATCATCATCCCTCAATAGAATCTCAATCACTTTACAATAAATTATCATTACATGGAATTTTGAAAATTTCTGTTCAAATAAAATGTGACGATTTGATGGGCCAATGTGACATATTTATTGAAGAATAAATATCCATTCGATTGTTGATAAAATGATCGTATCAGGAATAAGGCTTTTTTTTCGCTTCAAAATCATTTCAATTCAATAAATTCAATATTTAAATGATAATGAGTTTATATGCAAACCAGATGGCGCGGTGGCTTTATTGGATCTTTTTTTTTCCGTAGCAAAATACAAACATGTTTTATTGCATTACACTCGATAGAGTGTCGTTTTACTATCGTTTAAAATAGTACGAAAAATTTCCCCAAAAAACCCGTTGTTAGTCTGAACGCCACCCATCATCATCATCACTATACATCATATGAATGGGGTGGGATATAGTACTTGAGAGAAAGAATTACCCTCGTTTTCTCCTTATGGATGAATAAATCCTTTTTTTTTTCTTTTTTTGGTAAGAGGGGTGAAGTGGTGGTGGTGAGAGAGAGAGAGAGGCAGAGGAGGGTAGAATGAAAGGGACAGAGCAGCAAACGAAAGAACTGCTCTGTTTTCACAAAGCGGCGAGGGAACAAGATTTTATTTAACCTAAGAATATTGAGAAAAAAAATCACTTTAATCCTCCTCAATTCTCTTTACAAAAAGTAAAAAACAGAAGAAAAAAAAGTCAGACAAAATGAGCTTGAGTTGAAAACTCTGAAACGCTAAAAAAATGTTCATCACGACACAACATATCATTCAGAGTGAAAATGATCAGAGATATATATATATATATGAGGATACATACTATGGTGTAATGGTTGGCATTTCAATAGGAGTGTCACACCTACACACCACACTGGCTTTGCCTCCTTTAAACTTGGAGCAGTGAAGAGTTCAAAGCCCCCCCCCCCCCCCCCTCGGCCGACCCGTCAATTGTGATCAAAAAAATTACCATTAAACAATAATCGTATGAGGAAGGAACAAAATGAACTCACGGAGAGAATAAAAGAAAAAAAATATCAACAAAATTGGAATACAAGAGGATAGGAAAAATGAAGCATGTGTAAATACACTCTGATGATCTTCTTCCTGTAATTACCGCGCTCTCTCAATGATCGATGAATCTTTGTGTACTTTGTTTATCCACAATTTCTTTTGTGATCCAGGATTTTTATCTATAACTCCATATGTTTTGTTTCGCATGTTACGTAATGAATTTTTCCCCAATAAATGGAGAATGAACTTGAGGAAAATGTCTCAATGTAAAATTGAATACAGAGAGAGAGAGAGAGCTAGATGAATCAAGCTTTCAATTTCTTCTCAAAAGTTCCTCCTCACCCTGCACACACACACACACACACGTTATCTTATTAATAGCCAGTAGAGTACTACTTGGTGGGTAAAATTTTCAATTCGATACACTCTCTCACTCGTTGTTCCAACATAAATGCTAACACATGTGCACGATGGCCAAATTTAAAAAGTCAAAAATGTTTATAATTGTAACATATGCAATTTTTTTTCTTCTTTCATTCCATTTATGAATAAAATTCTATTCAGCCCTCTCCAACAAATCGCGCGCAACACACTTTCAACACAAACGTCGTCGTCTATTACAGTAAGATTTTTTCGTTCCTACTCTTTCTGACTTTGGATTCTCAATTTTCCTACTCTGTTAATACCGTGCCGCAAACGGTCCTCCTCACGGAATAATACAGAGTCTAAATGGTATTGCTAAAAAAAACATGGCCATTATTTTGTATGAAAGACTTGGGTATATTTATAAATTGAAAGTATTGAAAAAAAAACTTTCTCTTTACTCTCGTTTAACATGAGAAATTGATCCTCAATTTCATGTAGCATAGTTCAATGGATTAACTCATAGATATATACCAACACACACACACACACACACACATTGAATGATACAATTATAATTAGGGGGAACCAACACTGTTGCTGTGGTTAGGGCAACATCAACTTTTGGTCTAAATATATTACCGGCAGCAAATATTCTTTCCTATTTTTCAGCCCATTTTTCTCCGTCAACGATTTTTTCAACTTGAATAATGTATATTTATTGGTGGCTCACTTGACGTTTTCATTGGGTATATTTATGTTTCATTGACAAATCAATAAAATCCTTTTTTTTTTATATTAATAAATTATAGTTTTGCTTGACTGCTTATTCTTTCTGTAAACTTTTTTTATATTGCAGGGGTATTGTAATAATCATCATTCTATTGGCTTGTTCTCATTTCTCAAAACTCTATTGAATTAATTAAAGTATATTTCTTCATTTCTCTATATTCATTTAGACATATGAATTATTTATATTCCAGTCTTGTCTATGACAGTGGTACGGGGACACACTATGACGGGGGGCATCAGTGATTCTCAACAAATAAAATTAACTCTCAATAAATGAAATAAATCTTGTGAATTCTACATTTGATTTTTTTTCTAGTTTGACTGTGGGTGAAAGGAATGAGAGAATGTACATTTTTTAATTTTGATTATATTTAAAAAAAAAGGGTTTCTTCATCATGTTTTTGTCAAGTTTCATGACTTTTTTAACTTTAACTTGAGTTCATCACCATATAACTGTACAGCCATTGGCCGCTTCTTGTAAAAGGTCCACCACAGTGTGTGTGTATGTGATGGTCTGTGACGACGCGATATATACGTATGCACATAGAGAGAGACAGCATAGAAGAGTGAGTGAGTGAGTGAGTGAGTGAGGGGCGTGGGCGAGGTTTGATTCATCTGCTGGGAGAGTTGTGTGTCCCTGCAGCCATGACTCGCCACGCCGCCAATGGTATTTTTTTTTAAATTCGAATTCTCTACGAGTATTATGTAGTTTGAAAATTATCAGTGGAATACTGAAAAATTTAATAACGAGAAAATTTCCATCTTCAATGGGTTTAGAGAGAGAGAGAATAAATCAAGAAACTGTCAACTCTGATCAACGGGGTTTATTTTATCTTTCTTGGACTAATTTCAGTGATTATGTTTCAATCTCAAAAATATAAAAATCATATTATAGGAATTGATGTTGGGGCCTTGAAGGGTTGCGCGCACGTTTATTTGCTCGACAAATATCTCGTCACCTTAGAAACCAAGAGGCGTAAATGCTATCCATAAGCATTACACTTGCGCCTCTTTCGCGTTATAAAGATAACGTGGCGATATATACCACCCCTGTCTCATTGGTTTAACAATTTAATATAATGTTTTTTTTCCTTCGAGGGAAATCCATTACACTAGTAGTAGTGGAGAAGAGAGGAGAAGAGAAGGATGAATGTGACAGAAAAAAAACAACTTGGCAATAGAGAAAGATGAAAAACTAATTGTAATTTTTCGAAAAGTAATCAGAGTTTGTGATTGATGGATTTTATGCAACTTCTTCCCCTTTTAATTATTCATTACCACCCAATTCATTTATATTATGAAACTACCGGCGCGCACAACTTTATGCATGGTTCTTCATTTGTGCGCGCGTCACTACGTGTGTGTCTATATCATATCATATAGAATATACATGGACTGTTTTTTCAAACTCAAACTCTATTCTCTATCCATTCAGACAGAGTCTGGCCCACCTTTTCGTTGCACGCGCTCTTGTGTATTGTTTATTCTAAATTTATCAACTCTGTCTTTAGAAAATTCAATCAATGCAAAACACAGTGTGTGTGCGTGTGTGTGTATAAACCGTATAAATTATCTTGTAAAAAGGAGTGAATCACCACTCTCGACTGAATGATCCTCACATCACGGATGTCTCTGTTGAGTTGTGTGTGTGTGTGTGACACACAAGAGGATTGCATACAAGTGTTTTAAAACGTGAAAAGTTTGGAATTCAAAGTTGACTAATTGAAAAAAAAATTATTGACTAAGAGAACGCGGACTTGGTGGTCGACTGATTTCTATTATTTGTAAATCAATGTTTCTACAATATATGAGCATATGACAATTCGTTCTTTTTCCTAAGGGAAAATCAAAAAAATTACAACTAATAAAAAACCTTTGTGCTGGATAAAAAACAAATTCATCTCATCGCTTGTAGAGGTGTAAAACTAGGAATTTTTCATCAATCATGTCTTGTCAACGAGTTGTGAAAAAAAAAATGATTGAGGTGAATGAAATCGAGAGGATACTTGCGCGAATCCACAGTGCGTGCAAATGCTCATTATACAGTTATATCTTTACAGGTAAAACAGAATCGCGCGCGTGCTCTCTCTTTCTTTCGTTCAATTTTTCAATAGAATTTAATCTTTGTAATTATAAAGATGAATTATGTAAAGAGAATCTCTACATCTGATATTTGCATGAAATTTATTGGGCCAAGTTTTGAGAAATCAAATCTGGCAATTCTCAATCATCTGTACAATTATTGAGTTTTGCGGTAAAGGAAAAAAAAATGATTTTATTTTTTTCAAGTCATTTCATCCTTCTTATAGAAATGATTCTACAGTGTGTGTGTGCGTGTTATGTGTATGTGTGTGTGTGTGTGTGTGTGTGTGTGTGTGTGTGTGTGTGATATCTGTGGAAATATTCCACATGTAATTTCCGAATTGAATAAATATATTTTTCAATATATTATTTTGAAACATCACATTGGAGAATCTGCACGCCCACGATACAAACAGTAGCTGCTTCAGTCTTCATGACTCACCAATTGAATCTAACGCATTACGTAATATATCTCAAAAGATAATAAAAAAAGAGGAGAGTCATGAAAATGAATAGAGTATACATTTGTATAGAGAAATTCATAGAGTAGAGTGGAGAGAGAATCATGCATGAGACGAGTTCACCGACCAACAACGCCAGTAACAAGAAACAAGTGAAGAAGAGAAGAAAAGAGAGCCAAGTATCTCGAATAGGTTTTCTCCTCATCTCGAAATGGGGTCTTTTTCTTCTTCTTCTTCTTCTTCTTTTTCTTCTTCTCTTCTCCACAGCCATATATACAGAGTTGCATACAGGCTGCTATATGGATAGTCGATGATACAGATCACATACACTGGCCACAGAATCACATTACAACCCTAGTGTCTCCAGCACTGGGGATTCTCTGAGTACTCTCATCCATACACTTTATCCATACAACATTATGAATATTAACTAAACAAAAAAAAAACCTGAGAAAAAATAAAATGATGAAAAAAAAAAACAAAAAAAAAAAAGGGTAAAATATTAGTTTCCATCACAACAATCCCAATCATTATGGGGGGTTAACCGAGGAGAAAAATTATTGGTTTTTTTTTTTGGTCATTGAATTGTGTTGGAATGAATTATTTATGAATAAGACAAAAAATTTTTGAAATAGCTATTGGAAAAAAAAATGTTTATAATCATAAACTCTGTAATAATTGTCCTACGCAACCTAAAAACAATTCAACAAGCAGCCACATGTCTATAAATCCTCAAGATTTACCTACTATTTCTCATCGCCTCCTTAGCAACGACGAGAAATTCACGAGAAAGAGAGAGAGAGAGTGAGCAAGATTTTTTCATTCTTGAATGAAAAAAATTCTTGCACAAGGCGTGAAGAAGGCAGTGCAGCACATTATCATTAAACTCTGTGCTTGATAATCACAAGAGCAGTTTTATTCTATCTCGGTTTTCATCCGGCTGATGATATCTCGAGATCCAATAGAGAAGTAGAAATTTTATTTTTACAAAAACTTGTTTACCATGCTTTTTTTTATCTCCAAAAAATTGGGTAGTATGATTGGCTCAATTAATTATCCACACATTTCGTATTTCATTTTCCAAAATCACTAAAAATTGTTGTATTTTACCCTGCTCCGTGCGCAGTGTAATTGGCAACAACCAAAATGTATATACTTACAAGTACTTTAGTGAAACGTCTTTCAAGTTCAGCAGTCTCTGGCATTGGTTGCCTTGGTGGTGATCTAATACTACCACTTCTCGTGTGTGGTCCACCAAGGCTACCCATTCCTAATCCACTCTGATAATGTTGATGCTGTTGAAAGTTTTGTGTCTTTATACTCAGGCTATCCCGCATTCCGATACCGACGCCGCCACTGCTGCTACCACCGGTGGCGGCAGTCTCGGTGCAGCGGCTCTGCACTATACCCATTTCCTTTTGTTTTTTTTTATCACACACAATGCACTTTCAATAAAATTAACGAATTTGAATGAAAAAAACGGCGACTTGAATATATATTGAATTATTGAAACGGAATTATTCTTGATGAAAAAATTACAAATTTCACTCTCTGCTCAACGACGAACAGGCACAAACACACACACACACACACGCACACACACATACACAGACATTCACTTACTACTCACTTTACTTTACTTCTCAAAAAATAAACATCAGGCAGAGTTGAGGTTTTGCAACGATGATAAAGACGATGACCACGTTGAGCAAATTGCCCACCACCACTGACATGTCACTGAATTTAAAAAAATTTGAAATTTTCTCAAAATTACCTGCAGAGACAATAGAGATTAAATCTTAAGAAATATTCACTAATATTTGTTTTTTTGTCTGAGATTTTTGGACTTTTTCAAATTTCAATTTTGAAGCAACAGGTTTAGGACCACAGGTAGTGACGTCCATCGCGGTATTTAGACGTTGGCCAAGTGTTTTCAACTTGTGTGTGTGTGTGTGTGTTTCGATTTTAGAAAAAAAAATGTATGATAATAGTAATAACAAGAGAATGTGGAAGGGGGGAGGAATACAATGTTTGCGCACCAAGAAAATCTTCTGAGTGGAGAGAAAGAAGGAATAATGACTCGTCGTAATAATCACGAATACAAGTGAGAGAATTAATGTACGTACAATGATATTCTCTATTCGATGAATCCGCGGCGTCTGAGGCAATCATCATGACTGTAGACAGAAAGAGTGTTGTGGTATATACCTAGCGCATGCGTTCTTGTGCACTTGAGCAGACTAGAACTTGGTTCTTTTACCTTAAAAAAAAACATAGTGGTGCCATCTAGAGTTACTCTCAACAATCAACATCAACAAACAACACAAATCTAACACCGACCAGCCGCACTCGCTACGCTCGTGCGGCAAATGTAAAGGGGAAGCGTTTCAACTATTTATTTTTGTGAACTCTAGGGGTGAGCAGTTGCTCGCTCGCTTCGCTCACTCGCAAAGTGGGCTATGTAATTACTTGAATAACAATTTATTTATTAGTCAACATTACTTCATAATGGTTTATTGAAACTTTAACGAGAAAATACCCGTAGAATCAAATTTTAACCTGAAAATAATTATTCTCAATTAATCAAATATATTCACTAATAGGCCAACAATTATTTGTTATAATATTAAGTTCGATAATTTCCTAAATTAACTAAAATGCCAAAATAAAGAAAATCACAAAATTGCCGGAATCCCAAAATTAACTAAGGCTGAGTTTTTCATTCGTATGTTAGCTAACATGCAGATTAGCTAACACTGTGTTAGTGCCATTTTGGAGAATTTGGACGTATGTGCCGTCTGACGGTCAAAGGCGACAATACAAATCACTGAAAGAAATATCTGAAGAAGGGAGGCTAAGTGAGGATTATGATGCCTACGTTTCATTGAAGCTTTACCTGCGAAGATGGCGCATACATCCGAAGTCTCCAAAATGGCACTAACACAGTGTTAGCTAATCTCCATGTTAGCTAACATACGAATGAAAAACTCAGCTTAAAATGCAAGAATTAACGAAACAACAAAGGTAACTAAAAAACCAAAATTAACTGAAATGCATAAACTAATGGAATCCCGAAATAAAGATAATCACAAAATTAACTCAAATGCCAGAATTCACGAAATACAAGAATTAGCGAAACACCAAAATAGGAAAATTGCATGAATCTCAGATTAATACAAGAGTTATTGAAATTGATTCTTGAAAACAATCTAAACGCGAAACAAACGTGATTTGATTTTTTTGACGCTATAATTTTTTTAAATTAATTATTAAAAATGTGGAAAATTTAGCCCCAAAGAGGGGATGATGACGTCACTATTCCCTACATTTCCACTGTTACTCACAAGATGGTGTTCCCTCCGCTCCACGGTTGAAAGAGAAAAAGAGGTTATTATACCTTACTACATGGTATCACTTGACTGCTGCATTACTATTTTTCATAACTATGATAACTATGGAATTAAACAAATTCGAACACATGAATGTATAATATTATGTGAGTTTACAATTAACATGAAATAACTGTATTATTTGTATGAGTGAGAAACTAATTAAATCATTTACTCAGAACTTTCAACCGATGGTCGTTTGATTGATTCATTGATGTGTCAAAAAGGACGAGAGAATGAAAATCACGATATTCATTACTCAAAACATGATTGTTACACGTTCCACGTAATTAAATTTTGTTCTTTTCATCAATTTACGATTCCCAATCTTAAGACACATAGTTCCGACCCAATTATTCCTCGTTTCATTCCAAAATTCACGAAATTTGTTCGGAGAGTGTATGCTTCTACGAATTAGATTCTAGACTGGGTAGATTTAGAGAAAAACGTGAAGGGAACTATTTTATAGAGAATTTAATTCTCCACAAGAAGAATTTTTAATAATTCCTCTTAAATCTCAGTGTTTCCGAGATATTTCTGGATTAATGAACGTATGATATTCAAATCGTGCATAGTGAGAAATTCGCACGATAGGTGACGCTGCAGGACCCACTTAGTGACGTCATTCAAGGTCATCTGAGCGTTTCAAATTATGCATTTTTTAATTGCAATTTTTAATAACTAAAAGCGTGAATTTCAAAATTTTCTTTTCATGCATTATCAATATTTAATGATATATTTTAAAATGAAAAAGAAAAAAAAATTTGATGCAATTTCCCTATCAACTAAAGGACCAAAATTAACTAAAATACATAAATTAACTAAATACCAAAATAGAAAAAATCACAAATTTGACGGAATCCCAAAATTAATTAAAATGCAAAAATTAACTAAAATGCAAAAATTAACTGAAACGCCGTAGAAGCGCCATAGATAGAGCGAAATAGAACCAAATATAGGATCACCATAGAGTTTCTCAGGAAATGAGGGAGATAGATCGAAATAGACCTAAATATGGGATCAACAGGGAGTTTCTGCAGTTTTTCACAATTATCTCGGCAAATAAGCGAGATAGAGCAAAATGGATCTTAATGTGGGATCACCATAGAGCTTCTGCGAATTTGCTGGATCATCCCTCTGTCATTTGGACAGACTAAGTTTCCCTTCATTCAAAAACTTCGAAAAATGTCAAATTCCATTGAACTTTGAAAAATTAGTATTTGAAATTATAGATTTTTCAAGTATTTAATAGCACTGTGCAACAGTTTTTATCCTATAACTATTTTAAAATCCATATTCTTAAATTGAAAATCCGATAAATCAATGGCAAATTATTCCACGTTTCATTCAAAAACAATCCCAGATAACTACGAAAAATAAAAAGGAAAACATTTCGAAAAAACTGAATTCCTCCAAAGATAAGGATGATTCTGCCTCCTAAAATACCCATCAAAATAGAATTCTCAGAAACATCTAAAAATTTACTAACTTATTTTCCAAATAAAACTTTTTAAGCTTTTCGATAAGATCATCAGAAAAAAATCTATCTCCAACCATTCCATTTTAATGTCCACTTCAATCCGAATTTTGATAGGTAATGATTTTGCCCGAATAGACCATTCTACCCCGATCTTCCCTAATTTAATATCAATCAATAATTGACTTTTTTAACAGATAATATACTACAACATAAAACAATAAGATTACAATTACCAAACTTAAAATTATCATAATCAACCTCAACCTCTCAAACCTACTGAGATTTCATAAAATACACATGAAAATAACGTAATAAATACTCTAGAATTTCCTTCAACATTACATTTTCGAAAAAATTTCTCAAAATCAACAAAAATTAGTCTATATAGAGCCAGATAGCTGGCTCTATATAGGATTTTTCGAAAAACAGAAAATTCTCAAAATCAACAAAAATTAGTGTCTATATAGAGCCAGATAGCTGGCTCTATATAGGATTTTTCGAAAAACAGAAAATTCTCAAAATCAACAAAAATTAGTGTCTATATAGAGCCAGATAGCTGGCTCTATATAGGATTTTTCGAAAAACAGAAAATTCTCAAAATCAACAAAAATTAGTGTCTATATAGAGCCAGATAGCTGGCTCTATATAGGATTTTTCGAAAAACAGAAAATTCTCAAAATCAACAAAAATTAGTGTCTATATAGAGCCAGATAGCTGGCTCTATATAGGATTTTTCGAAAAACAGAAAATTCTCAAAATCAACAAAAATTAGTGTCTATATAGAGCCAGATAGCTGGCTCTATATAGGATTTTTCGAAAAACAGAAAATTCTCAAAATCAACAAAAATTAGTGTCTATATAGAGCCAGATAGCTGGCTCTATATAGGATTTTTCGAAAAACAGAAAATTCTCAAAATCAACAAAAATTAGTGTCTATATAGAGCCAGATAGCTGGCTCTACAGGGTGTACCAGAAGTAGAGGTACACCCTGAAATGTCAGGTAAAGGGGTTCATTTGGAGCAGAAAAGTCCTCTTCCACTTTTCTCTCCGATGAACCCCTACGGAGATATGAGGGTGGAAAGGTGGGCCAATGAGAGCCCACCTTTAGACGGCCGTACATCTGTGAGAAAATCACGAATGTATTGGTGCGTCCCCACCTTGCGGTCGCCGATCCCCTCCATGATCGCCAACGGACAGAGAAGGGAGTGGTGGTGTCTCTCTCACTCTCACGGCGGCTTGGAGGGGATCGGCGATCGTCGGATGTCCCGTATCCGAAGGAACTCGCGTTTGGAAGGGGAGAGGGAGGGAGAAGGGATTTGGGAATCAGAAGAGGGGAAATGAATGAAAAACAAATAAAATATCCTAATTTTTTCAATAAAAAATCAAGAATTTTTTCTTTTTTTTTTAATTGCTCTTCCTCTCTCGACCTTGCATTTCCGCATTTTTCTCTCTTCAGGATCGATGAGCAATCGATGCTGAAGAGGGGGAAATGGGGAAATTGAATGAGAGAGATGAGAAAGAAATGAAAAAAAAAATGGTAAAAATCCAGCACTTTTGGGTCAAATATCCAGAATTTTTTCATTTTTTTTTCATGTTCTCTCTTCTTTTTTCTCGAATTTTCCCATTTCTCTCTCTTCATCATCAATGGCTAATTGATGCTGAAGAGAGATAAATGGGAAAATTAAATGAGAAGGATAAGAAAGAAATTGATAAAAAAATAATAAAAATCCCGAATTTTTGCATCCAAAATCCAGAATTCTCTCATTTTTGTTCTCTCCTTCCCCTTCATCTCTCAATTCTGCCTTTCCGCATTTCTCTCTCTTCAGCATCAATGGACAATTGATGCTGAAGAGGGAGAAATGGGGGAATTGAATGAGAGAGATGGGAAAGAAATTGAAAAAAATGGTAAGAATCCGGAATTTCTGGATGAAAAATCCAGAATTCTCTCATTTTTTTTCTTCTCTTCCCCTTCATCTCTCAATTCTGCCTCTCCGCATTTCCCCCTCTTCAGCATCAATTGTCCGTTGGTGCTGAAGAGGGAGAAATGCGGAAAGGCAGAATTGAGAGATGAAGGGGAAGAGAAGAAAAAAAATGAGAGAATTCTGGATTTTGGATCCTCAGAATCCAGATTCTTACCATTTTTTTTTAAATTTCTTTCTCATCTCTCTCATTCAATTCCCCCATTTCCCCCTCTTCAGCATCAATTGTCGATTGGTGCTGAAGAGGGAGAAATGCGGAAAGGCAGAATTGAGAGATGAAGGGGAAGAGAAGAAAAAAAATGAGAGAATTCTGGATTTTTCATCCAAAAATTCCGGATTCTTACCATTTTTTCAAAATTTCTTTCTCTTCTCTCTCATTCAATTTCCCCATTTCCCCCTCTTCAGCATCAATTGGCCATTGGTGCTGAAAAGGGAGAAATGCGGAAAGGCAGAATTGAGAGATGAAGGGGAAGGAGAGAAAAAAAATGAGAGAATTCTGGATTTTGGATCCAAAAATTCAGGATTTTTATTATTTTTTTATCAATTTCTTTCTTATCCTTCTCATTTAATTTTCCCATTTATCTCTCTTCAGCATCAATTAGCCATTGATGATGAAGAGAGAGAAATGGGAAAATTCGAGAAAAAAGAAGAGAGAACATGAAAAAAAAATGAAAAAATTCTGGATATTTGATCCAAAAGTTCTGGATTTCTACTATTTTTTTTTCATTTCTTTCTCATCTCTCTCATTCAATTTCCCCATTTCCCCCTCTTCAGCATCGATTGCTCATCGATCCTGAAGAGAGAAAAATGCGGAAATGCTAGGTCGAGAGAGGAAGAGCAATGAAAAAAAAAAGAAAAAATTCTTGATTTTTTATTGAAAAAATCAGGATATTTTATTTGTTTTTCATTCATTTCCCCTCTTCTGATTCCCAAATCCCTTCTCCCTCCCTCTCCCCTTCCAAACGCGAGTTCCTTCGGATACGGGACATCCGACGATCGCCGATCCTCTCCAAGCCGCCGTGAGAGTGAGAGAGACACCACCTCTCCCTTCTCTGTCCGTTGGTGATCATGGAGGGGATCGGCGACCGCAAGGTGGGGACGCACCAGTACATCCGTGATTTTCTCACAGATGTACGGCCGTCTAAAGGTGGGCTCTCATTCGCCTACCTTTGCACCCTCATATCTCCGTAGGGGTTCATCGGAGAGAAAAGTCGAAGAGGACTTTTCTGCTCCAAATGAACCCCTTTACCTGACATTTCAGGGTGTACCTCTACTTCTGGTACACCCTGTATATAGGATTTTTCGAAAAACAGAAAATTCTCAAAATCAGTCGTATAGGACTACAGTATTCCGCGTGATTTACATGGCCCGTCGCGCTTCGCGCTCCGGTCCATGGCGGAGCGCTACGCGCTCCGTGCACCCCGGGGGACAGCGTCGCGCTCCGCTGCCCCCCCCCCGTTACCGGGCTGTCATATCGGCCTGACAAAATTTGACAGGCAGAAGTGCCTGACAAAATTTGACAGGCAGAAGGGCCTGACAAAATTTGACAGGCAAAAGTGCCTGACAAAATTTGACAGGCAGAAGGGCCTGACAAAATTTGACAGGCAGAAGTGCCTGACAAAATTTGACAGGCAGGAGTGCCTGACAAAATTTGACAGGCAGAAGTGCCTGACAAAAAGAGTGAAAATACTCTGCCTGACAAAATTTGACAGGCAGAACTGCCTGACAGAAAGAGTAAAAATACTATGCCTGACAAAATTTGACAGGCAGAAGTGCCTGACAAAAAGAGTGAAAATACTCTGCCTGACAAAATTTGACAGGCAGAACTGCCTGACAGAAAGAGTAAAAATACTATGCCTGACAAAATTTGACAGGCAGAAGTGCCTGACAAAAAGAGTGAAAATACTCTGCCTGACAAAATTTGACAGGCAGAAGTGCCTGACAAAATTTGACAGGCAGAAGTGCCTGACAAAAAGAGTGAAAATACTCTGCCCCCGTCGCCTGGCTGTCATATCAGTCTGCCTGACGAAATTTGTCAAGCGCTTTTGCTTGACAAAACTGCCTGACAAAATGTGTCTGTCAGACACTGTGTCATCGTATACGATATGATCGAAAACTCTTGAAACCCGTCGAAATATCGGCGATGGATTTCCCCTGATGATTACCTTGCAAAGGTGAGGCGATTGGTAATAAACATCACAGTTGACCGCAGCTGACCACAGATGACCACCGATGACCACAGTCGACCACACTTGACCGCATTTGATCACTGCTGACCCCAGTTGACCACAGTCAACGACAGTTGAACGCAGTTGGCCACAGTTGACCTCACCACAGCCAACCACAGTTGACCACAGCCCACCACGATTGACCACAGTCAACCCCACCATAGAGCTTCTGCAGATTTTCGTCATTATCTCGGCAAATAAGCGAGATAGAGCGAAATAGACCTTAATATGGGATCACCATAGAGCTTCTGCAGATTTTCGCCATTATCTTGGCAAATAAGCGAGATAGAGCGAAATAGACCTTAATATGGGATCACCATAGAATTTCTGCAGGTTTTCACGATTTTCTCGGTAGATGAGCGAGATAGAGCGAAATAGATCTAAATATGGGGTCACGATAGAGTTTATTCAGTTTTTCGCAATTATGTCAGTAAATAAGAGATATAGAGCGAAATAGACCTGAATATGGGATCACCATAGAGCTTCTGCAGATTTTCGTCATTATCTCGGCAACTAAGCAAGATAGAGTGAAATAGACCTTAATATGGGATCACCATAGAGCTTCTGCAGATTTTCGCCATTATCTTGGAGAATTAGCGAGATAGAGCGAAATAGACCTAAATATGGGATCAGCAGGGAGTCTTAGTAGTTTTTCGCGATTATCTCGGTCAATAAGCGAGATAGAGCGAAATAGACCTTAATATGGGATCACCATAGAGCTTCTGCAGATTTTCGCCATTATCTTGGCAAATAAGCGAGATAGAGCGAAATAGACTTAGATATGGGATCAGCAGGGAGTTTTGGCAGTTTTTCGCGATTATCTCGGTCAATAAGCGAGATAGAGTGAAATAGACCGAAATGTGGGATCAGCAGGGAGTTTCTGCAGTTTTTCGCAAATATCTCGGTAAATAAGCGAGATAGAGCGAAATAGACCTTAATATGGGATCACCATAGAATTTCTGCAGTTTTCCGCGATCATCTCGGTAAATAAGCGAGATAGAGCGAAATAGATCTAAATATGGGATCATGAGGAAGTTTTTGCAGTATTTCACGATTTTCTCGGTAGATGAGCGAGATAGAGCGAAATAGATCTAAATATGGAGTCACCATTAAGTTTATCCAGTTTTTCGCGATTATGTCAGTAAATAAGAGATACAGAGCGAAATAGACCTTAATATGGGATCACCATAGAGCTCCTGCAGATTTTCGTCATTATCTCGGCTAATAAGCGAGATAGAGCGAAGTAGACCTTAATATGGGATTACCATAGAGCTTCTGCAGATTTTCGTCATTATCTCGGCAAATAAGCGAGATAGAGCGAAATAGACGTACATATGGGATCAGCAGGGAGTTTTGGCAGTTTTTCGCGATAATCTCGGTCAATAAGCGAAATAGAGTGAAATAAACCGAAATGTGGGATCAGCAGGGAGTTTTTGCAGTTTTTCGCGATTTTCTAAGTTAATAATCGAGATAGAGCGAAATAGAACTAAATATGAGGTCACCATAGAGTTACCTCAGTTTTTCGTGATTATCTCGGTAAATGAGAGAGATAGAGTGAAATAGACCTTAATATGGCATCACCATGGAGTTTCTGCAGTATTCCACGATTTTCTCGGTAGATGAGCGAGATAGAGCGAAATAGATCTAAATATGGGGTCACCATAGAGTTTATTCCGTTTTTCGCGATTATGTCAGTAAATAAGAGATATAGAGCGAAATAGACCTTAATATGGGATCACTATAGAGCTTCTGCAGATTTTCGTCATTATCTCGGCAAATAAGCGAGATAGAGTGAAATAGACCTTGATATGGGATTACCTAAGAGCTTCTGCAGATTTTCGCGATTTTCTCGGTAAATAAGCGAGATAGAGCCAAATAGACCTAAATATGGGATCAGCAGGGAGTTTTTGCATTTCTTCACGATTTTCTAAGGTAATAAACGAGATAGAGCGAAATAGAACTGAATATGAGGTCACCATAGAGTTTCCTCAGTTTTTCGTGATTATCTCGGTGAATGAGAGAGGTAGAGTGAAATAGACCTTAATATGGCATCACCATGGAGTTTCTGATTTACTTTTCACATCCGCAATCCATTTTTCACATTCGTAATCCACTTCTCCAATCCATAATCCACTTTTCCCATTCGTACTTCACTTTTCCCGACATATCTCCGGTTCTATTAGTCGCAACGTAGAAATTCCAAATGCAGGTGGAAGGTGAGATTATTCGCCATCGATTCATGGGGCTTTGAATTCAATAATATTGTTTTTTGAGGTATTCATTGACAAAATTGTGAAAATCAGCTTTTGCCATTACACTATCTTGAAAATCGATAGTTTTCGATCCAAAACTCTGTAAGTCGATGGCAAATGATCTCATTTTTCTTCTCTATTCGGAATTTTCACGCTACGAAGGATAGAACCGGAGATATGGACGAAAAAGTGAATTTTGTCAAAAATCTCATCAAATCTTGACCAGGAAAGTTGAATTTCTGGAAAATACGAAAAAATCATTTCTGAAACATGATTTCCATCGCAAATTTCTTCAGCTTCCCAATGAAATGATGAGAGAGGGCCTATCTCATATATTTCTATTGATTTGAAGAGTTTTTATGATATTGTGAGTATTTGTATCGTAATAAACCCTGTGAACCGTTAGAAATATTGGAGATAGGTTTCTTCTGATGATTCCATTGCAGAGATGAGGAAATTCGCGGTAGAAAACATGTGTCACAATTGATTTCTCCGTCTTTCTGAAAAATTTTACTCCCTTGGACAAGATTTGAGGGGGTACTGAAGGGAATTCATTTAATTAAATAACTAACTCGGTTAATTAATTCACTTCAGTTCATTTATTAACTTTCGTACAAAATGCTTTTCGCGAGATAGAATATATTAGGATTAATATATTGACTTGGACAATGGAAAAACGCTCAGGAAGAAGTCGCGTCTGATCGCTTCCACTGTACCACGCAGAGTGCCCAGCAATTCTCCGAATTTGGCGCGCTGGGTCTCTTGATGGGTCACTGACCCGATCACCTGATCTTGCCCGCGCTGGTTGCTCGAATTTAAATTATTATCTTCGCAACCGCTTCATACCTCCCCCTCTTTGGAGAAGTATGATAATACTAGTGGGCACCAAAAATTTTTTTACCTGTAACAATTTCTTAAACTAACTTAACTTAAACTTAATAACTAATTAAAGCTTTTTACTTAATACTAGAGTATAATTTTTGAAACTAAGAGTAATTGATATGTGACGTTGGTAAATTTTAAGAGAATTTGCATGTAACTGAAGTGATAATTTGAAATTAAAAAAAAAGTAAAAAAAAAAATGTAAAGAATAATAATTGAAATTTGCTTTTTAACAAAAGAAAAAAAAACTTTTCAAAGAGAGAAAAAGAAAAAAATTGTTTGTATTCCACAGTGCTGTTCCTGAAGATGAATTTCAGTGATTGGCGGAAAAATTCTGTTGAAAACTGTAACAGAAAAAAAAATGAAGAGAAAAAAAAAAATTGATGATAACAAAAAATTAATAATCATAATCATAATAACACCGGGAAACGGCATTATTGAACTGGACAACTTTCTTTGGCCGGCCTCTTGGTAGAGGATTTAATCGTCGGTCTTGGTACTGTCCAGCATAACCAGTTGATGGCCCAGTCACACCGTCACCAGCTCTAGAAGACCCCGGTTTTGGTCTCGGCCGATGTTCCGGGATGACTATGTCTTCTCCAGGCAGGATGAAAGCTGGTTTCAATCTATCTATTGAAATCCAGCTTTCATCTCCGCTTACCACGATTTTGAAGGCCTT
This sequence comes from Aleiodes leptofemur, assembly GCA_963942555.1. Classification (NCBI taxonomy): domain Eukaryota; kingdom Metazoa; phylum Arthropoda; class Insecta; order Hymenoptera; family Braconidae; genus Aleiodes; species Aleiodes leptofemur. The sequence continues at coordinate 25,961,956 of OZ012609.1, forward strand.
GGCTGCTCTCTGGATGACCTCGTGTGGCCCAGTGTACGGAGGAATCAACGCTCCTTGGTAGAGATCGTTGCGCAGAAACACGTGAGTTGCTGTCTCCAGTTTTTGAGGCACAAACGTGGGTTTTGCACCGTGTCTGGAAGTGCTTTGAGGTGCCAGGTCTCTAAACTTCTCTCTGAGCGTACGGATGAGTTGATGGGCAGGTTGCTGATGCTGAGATGGTGAAATGAATTCACCAGGTAGGCGAAGCGGCTCGCCAAACACCAATTCTGCCGGTGACGTCTGGATATCCTCTTTAACCGCTGCTCGCATTCCTAGAAGAACAGCGGGAAGAGAATCATACCACGAATCTCCATGAGCCCTGAGAGCACCTTCCAGCTGCCGATGCATCCGCTCCACCAGTCCATTGCTCTGCGGATGGTAGGTGGTGGTGGTAATGTGTCTGACACCGAGGAGTTTCGTCAACTGCTGGAAGAGTTGTGCCTTGAATTGGGCACCTTGATCCGTGGTAATTCTCGCAGGCATTCCAAAGAACGTGATCCAATGATGGAGAAAAGCCTCTGCGACTGCAGCAGCTGACTGGTTCACCAGCGGAATCGCCATCGGGAATCTCGTAAACCTGTCAACAAGAGTTAAACAACATGAGAAACCTTTAGAAGGAGGTAGCACCACTAGATCCAAGTGAACGTGCTCAAAACGTGCTGAAGGAAGAAGAAATTCTGCTACTGGAGCTCTTGTGTGTCGATGAATCTTGCTCCTCTGACATGGGATGCAAGTTTGAGCCCACAGCTTGCAGTCCTTCTTCAGGTTCGGCCAGATGAAACGATGAGCGATGAGACGAACTGAAGCTCGTGTCCCTGGATGAGCGAGGTTGTGCAGCGACAGAAAAACTCTTCTCCTCAACAATGGTGGGACGTATGGTCTTGGTGTTCCTTGAGACAGGTCACAATGGAGACCTATCCTGGAATCTGGATGCTCAACGAACTGGAGATCAAGACCATGTTCTCTCGAACGCAGAAGCTGCTGCAGCTGCTCATCTCGAGCTTGCTCAAAGGCAATATCCCTGTGGTCCACAGCAGGTGATATTGCTTCAAGTCTTGAGAGAGAATCTGCAACCACGTTATCAGCACCAGGAATGTGTTGCACATCGGTCGTGAACTGGCTGATGAAGTTCAGCCTAGTTCTCCTTACTGGCAGGATTTCTTCATTCTTCTTCGTGAATGAGTGGATCAGTGGCTTATGGTCCGTGTAGATTGTCACCTGACGTCCTTCAATGAAGTTCCGGAAGTGCTTCGCCGCTTGATGGACCGCTTCAAGTTCTCGGTCGAAGGGCGAAGTATTTCTTGAAGATTCACGGAACTTCTTACTGAAGAACGCCAAGGGCTGCCACTGATGATCCACGTGCTGCTGCAGAACTGCCCCCATGGCATCACCGGAAGCATCGGTGAAAATTCCCCAAGTGACGTTATGTCTCGGGTGTGCCAGGAGTGTTGCCGAAGCCAGAGCATCTTTAGCAGCCACAAACGACTTGTCCAGCTGATCATTCCACTCAATCGGCTTCTTGCTGTGGAGTTTCGTTCCTTGAAGAAGCGCGTTGAGTGGAGCTAGAAGAGAAGCGGCTGATCTAATGTGCTTGCGGTAGAAGTTGATCATTCCCAGGAAGCGTCGGAGCTCTTTGATTTTTTTCGGAGCAGGATACTCGTTGATGGCCTTGACCTTCTCTGGATTGGGCTTGATACCATGCTGATTGACAACATGACCCAAAAATAGGACCTCAGGTTGGCCAAGGACCGTCTTTTCCAGGTTGACGACGAGTCCGACGTCCTTGAGGCGATTAAAAACTATCTCCAGGTGCTCCAGATGCTGTTTTTCCGAGGTTGAGGCGATAAGAAGGTCATCGATGTAGGCATATACGAAAGGTAAGTCGCGTGTGACCTCATCGATGAACCTTTGGAACGTCTGAGCGGCATTGTCTTCTCAACAATGGTGGGACGTATGGTCTTGGTGTTCCTTGAGACAGGTCACAATGGAGACCTATCCTGGAATCTGGATGCTCAACGAACTGGAGATCAAAACCATGTCGGGGTCACCAATTTGAAGGGAATTCATTTAATTAAATAACTAACTCGGTTAATTAATTCACTTCAGTTCATTTATTAACTTTCGTACAAAATGCTTTTCGCGAGATAGAATATATTAGGATTAATATATTGACTTGGACAATGGAAAAACGCTCAGGAAGAAGTCGCGTCTGATCGCTTCCACTGTACCACGCAGAGTGCCCAGCAATTCTCCGAATTTGGCGCGCTGGGTCTCTTGATGGGTCACTGACCCGATCACCTGATCTTACCCGCGCTGGTTGCTCGAATTTAAATTATTATCTTCGCAACCGCTTCAGTACTCCTTTCGATTTTTATAGGAATTCACTTTTCTCGACATATCTCAGGTTCTATTAGTTGCAGTGTAAAAATTGTGAGTGGAGGTGAAAGGTGAGATCATTTGCCATCGATATATGGGGCTTTGAATTAGGAAATATTTATTTTTAAGGTATTTATCGACAAAATTGTGAAAATCAGTTTTCGGCTCATACCTATCTCAAAAATCGATATTTTTCGATTCAGGACCCTATAAATCGATGGCCAATGATCTCATTTTTCATCCTCGTTCGAAATTCCCACGCTACGACAAATAGAACCGGAGATATGAACATAATTGTGGATTTTTCCAAAAATCCCATCAAATCCTGACCAGAAAAGTGGAATTTCTGAAAAATACGAAAAAATCATTACTGACACATGATTCCAATGCCAAATTTCCTCAGCTTTCAAATGGAATGATGAGAGAGAACCTATCTCCTATACTGCTATTGATTCGAAGAGTTTTTATGAAATTGTCAGTACCTATATCGTGATAAATCCTCTTAATCATTAGAAATATTGGAGATGAATCTCTTCTGATGAATCCATTGAAAAGCTGAGGAAAATTGCGGTAGAAATCATGTGTCACAAATGATTTTTTCGTTTTTCTGACAAATTTCCGTTTCTTGGTCACATTTAAAGAGATACCCCTTTCCGTTTTTTGAGGAATTCACTTTTTCCCTCATATCTCCGATTCTATGAGTCGCAGCGTAGAAATTCCGAATGGAGGTGAAAGGTGAGATCATTTGCCATCGATTCATGGGGTTTTGAATTCAAAAATATTACTTTTTGAGGTATTTATCGACAAAATTGTAAAAATCAGTTTTTGCCTCATAACTATCTCGAAAATCATTATTTTTCGATTCAAAGATATAGATCGATGTTTTTAAATTTGTTGATAAATTTTAAATGTTAAATGTTGATAAATTTTTTTTGTACAAAGTTTTTTTTATGACTGATTTAGAATCTCCCGGTCATGATTCGCGAAGATTCATCAACGAAATTCCTCTACCAGCATTCTTTCTCAAAAACTGTTGGAATGGATTTTTTTTGGTAAATGTTCACGAATCATGACCACTAGATTCTAAATCCGTCATAAAAAAAATTTTGTACAAAAAAATTTTTTTTGTACAAATTTTTTTTTATGACTGATCTAGAATCTCCCGGTCATGATTCGCGAAGATTTATCAACAAAATTCCTCTACCAGCATTCTTTCTCAGAAACTGTCGGAATGGATTTTTTTTGGTAAATGTCCACGAATCATGACCACTAGATTCTACATCCGTCGTAAAAAAAAATTTGTCCAAAAATATTTTTTCTTGTACAAATTTTTTTTTATGACTGATTTGGAATCTCCTGGTCGGGATTCGCGAAGATTCATCAACAAAATTGCTCTACCAGCATTCTTTCTCAGAAACTGTCGGAATGGATTTTTTTTGGTAAATGTTCACGAATCATGACCACGAGATTCTAAATCCGTCATAAAAAAAATTTTGTACAAAAAAATTATTTTTGTACAAATTTTTTTTTATGACTGATTTAGAATCTCCCGGTCATGATTCGCGAAGATTCATCAACAAAATTCCTCTACCAGCATTCTTTCTCAGAAACTGTCGGAATGGATTTTTTTTGGTAAATGTTCACGAATCATGTACGAAAAAATTTTTTTTTTGACAAATTTTTTTTTATGACTGATTTGGAATCTCGTGGTCGGGATTCGCGAAGATTCATCAACAAAATTCCTCTACCGAGATTTTTTTTTAGAATCTGTCGAAATCGATTTTTCTTGGTAAATGTTCACGAATCATGACCACGAGATTGCAAATGCGTCATAAAAAAAATTTTGTACAAAAAAATTTTTTTTGTACAAATTTTTTTTTATGGCTGATTTGGAATCTCGTGGTCATGATTCGCGAAGATCTATCAATAAAATCCTTCTACCGGCATTTTTTCCTAGAATTGGTCGCAATGGAATTTCCTTGATGAATGTCCACAAATCATGTCCACTGCATTCCAAATCCGTCATAAAAAAAATTTTGTCCCAAAAAATTTTCTGGGACAGAATTTTTTTTATGACTGATTTGGAATCTCGTGGTCATGATTCGCGAAGATCCATCAAGAAAATCCTCCTACCGGGATTTTTCCTTAGAATTGGTCGGAAGGGAATTTTCTTTATGAATGTCCATGAATCATGACCACAAGATTCCAAATCCGTCATAAAAAAATCATTTACAAAAAAATTTTCTTTGGATAAATTTTTTTTTACACCTGATTTGGAATTAACAGCCTCCTGCAACCTTCGACAGCCTTTGGCAACCCTCTATTGCCTTCTAAAGCCTATTATAGCCCTATATAGCTCTCTAAAGCCCATTATAACCCTTTATAGCCTTCTATACTCATCTATAGCCCTCTATAGTAGTCTATAGCCCTCTATAGTAATCTATAGCCCTCTATAGCCCTCTGTAGACATCTATAGCCCTCTGTAGACATCTATAGCCCTCTGTAGACATCGATAGCCATCTACAGTCCTCTATAGCCCTCTATAGCCCTTCGTAGTCCTCTATAGCCCTCTATAGTCTCCTACAACCTTCTATAGCCTCCTATAACTCTCCATAGCCCTCTATAGCCCTCTGGAGCACCCTATAGCCCTCGATAGCACTCTCTAGGTCTCTATAGTCCTCTAGAGCCCTCTGTGATTCTCTAGAGCTCTCTGTAGTTCTCTAGAGCCCTCTGTAGTCTTCTAGAGCCCTCTGTAGTCCTTTAGAGACCTCTGTAGTCCTTTAGAGACCTCTGCAGTCTTCTACAGCTTTCTCTAGCCTTCCACAGTTTTCTACAGGCCTCTACAGTCCTGTGTAGTCCTCTACAGACTTCTACAGACATCTAAAAATGCTCTACAAGCCTCTAGAAGCTCCTAGAAGTATGTAGAAGCCTCTAAAAGGCTATGGGATGTACACGAATCATGCTGTATAAATTTCGAATCTACAATGGAAAAAAGTTGTTCTATGTGAAATGAACTTTTATCATTCACGCTACGACGGACGGAACCAGAGATATGGATGAAGATGTGAATTTTTCCCTGAAATTCCTTGAAATTTTGATAAAAAAAGTTGGATTCCTAAAAAATACAAGAAAATCTTTTCTGACACATCTTTTCCAGCGGAAATTCCCTCAGCTCTTCGATGAAATGACGAGGAAGAACCTATCTTCCAAATTTCTATTGATGAACAACTGCCTAGGATATTTTAGAAGAGGGACCTCATATTCTTCTAATTGGGGGAACGCGAGCTACGTATTTTGATTTTTTCACGCGAAGTCAATTGATTTCCCTTTTTAGAGTCGTGAAGGTCCTCAAAATGAAGAGAAAATTACTATTTTCAATAATTCTTCATGAAACAGCCTGGTCAGAAGTGAAATTGACCCACTGCCCATGATAGTTTGGAAGGGAGAACCTCATATCCTTGTAGTTGGGGCAACGTGAGCTCCGCGTTTCGAATTTCCCATGCAAAATCGATGAACTTCCCTTCTCTAGGTCCTGAAAGTCCTTGAAGTAGAAGAAAATTACTATTTCTGATGATTTTCCAGAAATTATCTTGGTAAGAAGTGAAATTGAACCACCAGCCACGATATTTTGGAAGAGAGGACCTCATATTATTATAATTGGGGCAACGCGAGCTGCAAATTTCAATTTTTTCATGCAAAATCATGTCTCTTTTAGTTTTTCTTCCTCAAAATCACTCAATATGCCTTCTAGAAAATCCGAACTTGCATGACTGAAGTAGAAATCACGATCCGGGATGATTTTGCATAAGATTTCTAATGCGTAGTGAGCCTGCATCCCTGTAGATAACGTTTCTCAGCTATGGGGTTGTATTATATCGAACATGGAGCATTCCCTTTCTCTGTTTTCGTTTTCCTCCTTCCACATCACTCAATATGCCTTTTAGGGAGTCGGAACTTGCATGCCCGGAGTGGAGATAACGTCCAGGATTATTTTCCATGAAATTTCTAGTGGGTAGTGGGCCTGGATCACTGTAGGTGACATTTTTCAGCCATAGGACCTTGTTATATCGAATATGGAGCATTCCCTCTCTCTATTTTTGTTTTCCTGCCTCAAAATCACTCAATATGCTTTCTGGGGAGTCCGAACTTGCATGCCTGAAGTGGAAATCACGATCCATAATGTTTTTTCATGAAATTTCTAATGGGTAGTGGGCCTGCATCACTGTAGGTGACACTTTTCAGCCGTAGGACCTTCTTATATCGAATATGGAGCATTTCGTCTCTCTATTTTTGTTTTTCTCCCTCAAAATAACTCAATATGCTTTGTAGGGAATCCGAACTGGCATGCCTGAAGTGGAAATCACGATCCATAATGATTTTTCATGGAATTTCTAATGGGAAGTGGGCCTGGATCACTGTTACAAGGCCTGTATAGTTCTGTAGAGTCTACTCTACTCGTGTGAAAGGCCTGTATAGTCCTCTAGAGTCTACTGTACTCGTGTAAAAGGCCTGTATAGTGCTCTAGAGTCTACTGTACTCGTGTAAAAGGCCTGTATAGTCCTCTAGAGTCTACTGTACTCGTGTGAAAGGCGTGTATAGTCCTCTAGAGTCTACTGTACTCGTGTAAAAGGCCTGTATAGTCCTCTAGAGTCTACTGTACTCGTGTAAAAGGCCTGTATAGTCCTGCAGAGTCTACTGTGCTCGTGTAAAAGGCCTGTATAGTCCTCTAGAGTGTACGGTACTCCTGTATAGGAGTAGAGTCGTTCCACAGGGCTGGAGTTGTCCCGTACGGCTAGAGTTGTTCCGTACGGCTAGAGTTGTTCCATACGGCTAGAGTTGTTCCGTACGACTAGAGTTGTTCCACAGGACTAGAGTTGTTGCTCAGGACTAGAGATTTGCCCACCTTTACCCCCCCCCCCCCCGTTACTCGCGGGGTCGATCGGTGAAGTGAAAGCAAGAAAGTGAAAGCAAAAAAGTGAAAGCAAAAAGTGAAAGCAAAAAGTGAAAGCAAAAGTGAAAGCAAAAAGTGAAAGCAAAAAGTGAAAGCAAAAAGTGAAAGCAAAAAGTGAAAGCAAAAAGTGAAAGCACAAAGTGAAAGCAAAAAGTGAAAGCAAAAAGTGAAAGCAAAAAGTGAAAGCAAAAAGTGAGAGCAAAAAGTGAAAGCAAAAAGTGAAAGCAAAAAGTGAAAGCAAAAAAAGTGAAAGCAAAAAGTGAAAGCAAAAAAAGTGAAAGCAAAAAGTGAAAGCAGAAAAGTGAAAGCAAAAAGTGAAAGCAAAAAGTGAAAGCAAAAAAGTGAAAGCAAAAAGTGAAAGCCGAAAGTGAAAGCAAAAAGTGAAAGCTAAAAAGTGAAAGCCAAAAGTGAAAGCAAAAAGTGAAAGCAAGAAGTGAAAGCGAGAAGTGAAAGCAAAAAGTGAAAGCAAAAAGTGAAAGCAAAAAGTGAAAGCGGAAAGTGAAAGCGAAAAAAATTACCATTTTCATTGATTTTCCATGGAATATCCCGGTAAGAAGTAAAATTGAACCACTAGCCACGATATTTTGGAAGGTGGGCCCTCATATTATTCTAATTGGGGCAACACGAGCTGCGGATTCCAATTTTTTCATCTCCAATCGATTGATTTCCCTTCTCTATGTCCTAGAAGTCCTTGAAGTAAAGTGAAAATAACTATTTTCAATGATTTTCCATTAATTATGACGGCAAGAAGTGAACTTGAGCCACTAATCATGATCTTTTGGAAGGGGGGACCCCATATTCTCCTAATTGGGGCAACGCGAGCTGCGGATTTCAATTTTTTCATTTTAAATCAATTGATTTCTCTTCTCTAGGTCCTTCAGGTCCTTCAAGTAGAGAGAAAATAACTATTTTCAATGATTTTCTTTAATTATGACGGTGAGAATTGAAATTGAGCCACTAACCACGATATCTTGGAAGGGGGGACCCATATCTTTCTAATTGTGGCAACACGAGTTGCGGATTTCGATTTTTTCGTCTCAAATCGATTGATTTCCCATCTCTAGGTCCTAGAGGTCCTTGGAATGCAGAGAAAATAACTATTTTTGATGATAGAACTGAAGATATGGACCACAAAGTGAATTTTGTCAAAAATTTCATCAAATCTTGACCAGGAAAGTTGAATTTCTGAAGAAGACGAAAAAATCATTTCTGAAACATGATTTCCATCGCAAATTTCCTCAGCTTTCCAATGGAATGATGAGAGAAGGCCTATCTCATATATTTCTATTGATTTGAAGAGTTTTTATGTATTGTCAGTATCTGTATCGTAATAAATCTGTAAATCGTTAGAAATATTGGAGATAGGTTTCTTCTGATGATTCCATTGACGAGATGAAAAAATTTGCGGTAGAAAACATGTGTCACAATTGATTTCTCCGTCTTTCTGAAAAATTTTACTCCCTTGGACAAGATTTGAGGGGGTACCCCTTTCTATTTTTATAGGAATTCACTTTTCTCGACATATCTCAGGTCTATTAGTTGCAGCGTAGAAATTCTGAATGGAGGTGGAAGGTGTGATCATTTGCCATCGATATATGGGGCTTTGAATGAGAAAATATTGATTTTTAAGGTTTTTATCGACAAAATTGTGAAAACCAGTTTTTCCATCATGACTATCTCGAAAATCAATATTTTTCGATTCAGGATCCTATAAATCGATGGCAAATGATCTCATCTTTCATCCTCATTCGAAATTTTCACGCTACGACGAATAGAACCGGAGATATGAACAAAATAGTGAATTTTTTCAAAAATCCCATCAAATCCTGACCAGAAAAAATGAATTTCTGAAACATACGAAAAAATCATTGCTGACACATGATTTCCATCGAAAATTTCCTCAGCTTTCCAATGGAAGGATGAGAGAGAACCTATCTTCGATATTGCTATTGATTTGAAGAGTTTTTATGATATTGTCAGTATCTATATTGTGATAAATCTTCTTAATCATTAGAAATATTGGAGATGAATCTCTTCTGTTGAATCCATTGAAAATCTGAGGAAATTTGCGGTAGAAATCATGTGTTTCCAATGATTTTTTCGTCTTTCTGAGAAATTTCACTTTCTTGGTCAAGATTTGAAGGGGTACCCCTTTCTGTTTTTGGAGAAATTCACTTTTTTCGACATATCTCCTGTTCTATTAGCTGCAGCGTAAAAATTCCGAATGGAGGTGAAAGGTGAGGTCATTTGCCATTGATTTATGGAGCTTTAAAATCAAAAATATCAATTTTTGAGGTATTTATCGACGACATTGTGCAAATCAGTTTTTGCCTCATAACTATCGTGAAAATAAACATTTTTCGATCCAAAACCCTATAAGTCAATGGCAAATGATCTCATCTTTCGTCTCCATTCAGAATTTTTGTGCTACGACAAATAGAACCAGAGATATGGACAAAAAAGTGATTTTTTCCAAAAATCTCATCAAATCGTGACCAGAAAAGTTTAATTTCTGAAAAATACGAAAAAATCATTCCTGACGCATGATTTCCATCACTAATTTCGTCAGCTTTTCAATGGATTCATGGGAAAAAGCCTATCTCCAATATTTCTTCCGATTTAAAGAGTTTTTATGATATTGTCAGTATCTATATCGTGAAAAACCCTCTGAATCATTAGAAATATTGAGGATGGATTTTCTCTGATGATGAGGACCCACATCGGTGAAAAATTTTTTTGGACAAATTTTTTTTTATGACTGATTTAGAATCTCCTGGCCGTGATTCGCGAAGATTCATCAACAAAATTGTTCTACCAGCATTCTTTCTCAGAAACTGTCAGAATGGATTTTTTTTGGTAAATGTCCACGAATCATGACCACTAGATTCTAAATCCGTCATAAAAAAAATTTTGTCCAAAAAAATTTTTTTTGCACAAATTTTTTTTTATGACTGATTTAGAATCTCCCGGTCATGATTCGCGAAGATTCATCAACAAAATTCCTCTACCAGCATTCTTTCTCAGAAACTGTCGGAACGGATTTTTTTTGGTAAATGTCCACGAATCATGACCACTAGATTCCAAATCCGTCATAAAAAAAATTTTGTCCAAAAAAAAATTTTTCGTACAAATTTTTTTTTATGACTGATTTAGAATCTCCCGGTCATGATTCGCGAAGATTCATCAACGAAATTGCTCTACCAGCATTCTTTCTCAGAAACTGTCGGAATGGATTTTTTTTGGTAAATGTCCACGAATCATGACCACTAGATTCCAAATCCGTCATAAAAAAAATTTTGTCCAAAAAAAAATTTTTTGTACAAATTTTTTTTTATAACTGATTTAGAATCTCCCGGTCATGATTCGCGAAGATTCATCAACGAAATTGCTCTACCAGCATTCTTTCTCAGAAACTGTCGGAATGGATTTTTTTTGGTAAATGTCCACGAATCATGACCACTAGATTCCAAATCCGTCATAAAAAAAATTTTGTCCAAAAAAATATTTTCTGTACAAATTTTTTTTTATGACTGATTTAGAATCTCCCGGTCATGATTCGCGAAGATTCATCAACAAAATTCCTCTACCAGCATTCTTTCTCAGAAACTGTCGGAATGGATTTTTTTTGGTAAATGTCCACGAATCATGACCAGTAGATTCCAAATCCGTCATAAAAAAAATTTTGTCCAAGAAAATATTTTCTGTACAAATATTTTTTTATGACTGATTTAGAATCTCCCGGTCATGATTCGCGAAGATTCATCAACAAAATTCCTCTACCAGCATTCTTTCTCAGAAACTGTCGGAATGGATTTTTTTTGGTAAATGTCCACGAATCATGACCACGAGATTCCAAATCCATCATAAAAACAAATTGTGTACAAAAAAATTTTTTTTGGACAAATTTTTTTTATGACTCATTTGGAATCTCGTGGTCGGAATTCGCGAAGATTCATCAACAAAATTCCTCTACCGAGATTTTTTCTTAGAATCTGTCGAAATCGATTTTTCTTGGTAAATGTCCACGAATCACGACCACGATATTCCAAATCCGTCATGAAAAAAATTTGTACAAAAAAAATTTTTTTTGTACAAATTTTTTTTTATGACCGATTTGGAATCTCGTGGTCATGATTCGCGAAGATCGATCAACAAAATCCTTCTACCGGCATTTTTCTCTAGAATTGGTCGGAATGGAATTTCCTCGATGAATGTCCACGAATCATGACCACAAGATTCCAAATCCGTCATAAAGAAAATCATGTACAAAGAAATTTTCTTTGCACAAATTTTTTTTATAACTGATTTGGAATTAACAGCCTCTTACAACCTTCGACAGCCTTTCGCAGCCCTCTATAGCCTTCTAAAGCTTATTATAGCCCTTTGTAGCTCTCTAAAGCCCATTATAACCCTTTATAGCCTTCTATACTCATCTATAGCCCTCTACAGTAGTCTATAGCCCTCTATAGTAATCTATAGCCCTCTATAGCCCTCTGTGGACATTGATAGCCATCTATAGTCCTTTATAGCCCTCTATAACTCTCTAAAGCCCTCTATAATTCTCTTTAGCCCTCTATGGCCCTTCGTAGTCCTCTATAACCCTCTATAGCCTCCTATAACTCTCCATAGCCGTCTATAGCCCCTCTGGAGCCCTCGATAGCACTCTATAGGCCTCTATAGCTCTCTATAGCCCTGCGTAGCCCTCCATAGTCCTCTATAGCTCTCTGAAGCCTTCTGTAGTCCTCTAGAGCCCTCTGTAGACCTCTAGAGCCCTCTGTGATCCTCTAGAGCTCTCTGTAGTCCTCTAGAGCCCTCTCTACTCCTCTGGAGCCCTCTGTAGTCTCCTAGAGCCCTCGGTAGTCCTTTAGAGACCTCTGTGAAGATATTCCATTTTTGGGCTGCAAATAGCTGCACATAGTTGCACATAGCTGCACATACAATTATTTTTCGTAATTTCAAGCTCCTCGACCTCTAATTCGTGGAGATATTCAATTTTTGGGCTGCACATAGTTGCACATAGTTGCCCATAGCTGCACATGAAATTATTTTTTTGTATTTTTGAGCTCTGTAACTTCCAATCTATGAAGATTTTCAATATTTGGGCTGCACATAGCTGCCCATAACTGCACATAATTTTTTTTTGTATTTTTAAGCTCCATGAGCACTAATTCATGAAGATATGTAATTTTCAAGCCCTCTATAGCCCTCTATAGCCCTCTACAGCCCTCTATAGACGTCCACAGCACTCTATGGCCTTCTGCAGTCCTCTAAAGCGCTCTGTAGTCCTGTAGAGTCTACTGTACTCGTGTAAAAGGCCTTTCTAGTCGTCTAGAGTCTACTGTACTCGTGTAAAAGGCCTTTCTAGTCCTCTAGAGTCTACTGTACTCGTGTAAAAGGCCTTTCTAGTCCTCTAGAGTCTACTGTACTCGTGTAAAAGGCCTTTCTAGTCCTCTAGAGTCTACTGTACTCGTGTAAAAGGCCTTTCTAGTCCTCTAGAGTCTACTGTACTCGTGTATAGGACCGGAGTTGTTCCACAGGGCTGGAGTTGTTCCATACGGCTAGTGTTGTTCCGTACGGCTAGAGTCGTTCCATACGGCTAGAGTTGTTCCGTACGGCTAGAGTTGTTCCGTACGACTAGAGTTGTTCCACAGGACTAGAGAATCGCCTTGCCCCCCCCCTCCCCCCCGATCCCCGGCGGTGCGATCGGGGCTGCACATTATGCTCACTTTTGCACATAATTTTTTTTTTTTGTAGTTTCGAGCTCCTGGACCTCTAATTCGTGAAGATATTCCATTTTCAGGCTGCACATAGTTGCACATAATTGCACATAATTGCACATAATTTTTTTTTTGTAGTTTCAAGCTCCTGGACCTCTAATTCGTGAAGATATTCCATTTTCAGGCTGCACATAATTGCACATAATTTTCTTTTTTGTAGTTTCAAGCTCCTGGACCTCTAATTCGTGAAGATATTCCATTTTCAGGCTGCACATAGTTGCACATAATTGCACATAATTGCACATAATTGCACATAATTGTTTTTTTCATAGTTTCAAGCTCCTGGACCTCTAATTCGTGAAGATATTCCATTTTCAGGCTGCACATAGTTGCACATAATTGCACATAATTTTTTTTTTGTGGTTTCCAGCTCCTGGACCTCTAATTTGTGAAGATATGCCATTTTCAGGCTGCACATAGTTGCACATAGTTGCACATCGCTGCACATAATTTTTTTTTCTCGTAGTTTCAAGCTCCTTGACTTCTAATTCGTCTAGAAATTCCATTTTTGGGCTGCACATAGTTGCACATCCCTGCACATAATTTTTTTTCTCGTACTTTCAAGCTCCTTGACCTCTAATTTGTGGAGAAATTCCATTTTTGGGCTGCACATAGTTTCACATCGCTGCACATAATTTTTTTTCCTCGTACTTTCAAGATCCTTGACCTCTAATTCGTGGAGAAATTCCATTTTTGGGCTGCACAGAGTTGCACATCGCTGCACATCACTGCACATAATTTTTTTTCTCGTCGTTCCAAGCTCCTTGACCTCGAATTCGTGGAGAAATTCCATTTTTGGGCTGCACATTGCTGCACATCGCTGCACATAATTTTTTTTCTCGTAGTTTCAAGCTCCTTGACCTCTAATTCGTGGAGAAATTCCATTTTTGGGCTGCACATAGTTGCACATCGCTGCACATCGCTGCACATAATTTTTTTTTCTTGTAGTTTCAAGCTCCTTGACCTCTAATTCGTGAGATATTCAATATTTCGGCTGCACATAGTTGCTCATAGTTGCACATAAATTTTTTTTTGTATTTTTGAGCTCTCCGACTTCCCAACAATTAAGATTTTCAATTTTTGGGCTGCACATTGTTGCACATAGTTGTCCATAGTTGCACATAAATCTTTTTCTTCGTAGTTTCAAGCTCCTCGACCGACAATTCGTGAATATATTCAATTTTTGGGCTGCACATAGTTGCCCATAGCTGCACATAAAATATTTCCTTGTAGTTCCAGACTCTTTGACCTCTAATCCGTGAAGATATGGAATTTTGGGGCTGCACATAGTTGCATATAATTGCACATAAAATATTTTTTCTGCAGTTCCAAGCTCCTTGACCTCTAATTCGTGAAGATATTCAATTTTTGGGCTGCACATAGTTGCCCATAGTAGCACATAAATTTGTTTTTTGTAGTTCCAAGCTCCATGACCTCTGGTTCGTGAAGATATTCAATGTTTGGGTCGCACACGGTTGCACATAAAATTCTTTTTTCGTAGTTCCAACCTCCTCGACTTCTAATTCGTGAAAATATGCAATTTTCGAGTTGCACATAGTCGCGAGTAGTGGCACATATCTGCATATTAAAAAAATTTCCGTAGTTTTTCGTTTCTTGTGCTCTACTTCATGAAGGTATTCCATTTTCGAGCTGTACATAATTACACATATCTGCACATAAATTTTTTTCCGTAGTTTCGCGTTCCTTGTGCTCTAATTCATAAAGATAACCCAGTTTCTAGCTGCACATAATATGTGGGCCCGCACATAAAATTTTCATTGTAGTTTTGAGCTCCTTGAGCTGTAATTCATAAAGATATGTAATTTTCAAGCTGCACATAGTTTATCTATAGTCGCACATAGTATGTGCAACAGCCCATAAAATTTTTTCGTAGTTTCATGCTCCTTGAGCTCTTATCCGTGAAGATGCGTCATGTTTAAGCTGCAAATAGTTGCACATGATATGTGCACCTGCACATGATATGTGCACCTGCACATAAAATTCTTTGTTGTAGTTCTGAGCTTCTTGAGCACTAATTTATGAAGATATGTCATTTTCAAGCTGCACATAATTTGCTCATAGGCGCACATAAATTTTTAGTTTTCATTTTTGATCTCCTCGAGCTTCAATTCGTGAAGATATGTCCTTTTTAAACTGCACATAATTTACTCATAGTTGCGCATGGTGCACATAAATTTTTTTTCCGTATTTCCGAGCTCCTTCAGCTCTGATTTATGAAGTTCCCCATTTTTGAGCTGTACAGAGTTGCACAGTAGCTGTCAGAACTGCCTGACAGAAAGAGTAAAAATACTCTGCCTGACAAAATTTGACAGGCAGAAGTGCCTGACAAAAAGAGTGAAAATACTCTGCCTGACAAAATTTGACAGGCAGAACTGCCTGACAGAAAGAGTAAAAATACTATGCCTGACAAAATTTGACAGGCAGAAGTGCCTGACAAAATTTGACAGGCAGAAGTGCCTGACAAAAAGAGTGAAATACTCTGCCTGACAAAATTTGACAGGCAGAACTGCCTGACAGAAAGAGTAAAAATACTATGCCTGACAAAATTTGACAGGCAGAAGTGCCTGACAAAAAGAGTGAAAATACTCTGCCTGACAAAATTTGACAGGCAGAAGTGCCTGACAAAAAGAGTGAAAATACTCTGCCTGACAAAATTTGACAGGCAGAAGTGCCTGACAAAAAGAGTGAAAATACTCTGCCTGACAAAATTTGACAGGCAGAAGTGCCTGACAAAAAGAGTGAAAATACTCTGCCCCCGTCGCCTGGCTGTCATATCAGTTTGCCTGACGAAATTTGTCAAGCGCTTTTGCTAGACAAAACTGCCTGACAAAATGTGTCTGTCAGACACTGTGCCATCGTATACGATATGATCGAAAACTCTTGAAACCCGTCGAAACATCGGCGATGGATTTCCCCTGATGATTACCTTGCAAAGGTGAGGCGATTGGTAATAAACATCACAGTTGACCACAGCTGACCACAGACGACCACCGATGACCACAGTCGACCACATTTGACCGCACTTGATCACTGCTGACCCCAGTTGACCACAGTCAACGACAGTTGAACGCAGTCAACCACAGTTGACCACAGCCCACCACGGTTGACCACAGTCAACCCCACCATAGAGCTTCTGCAGATTTTCGTCATTATCTCGGCAAATAAGCGAGATAGAGCGAAATAGACCTTAATATGGGATCACCATAGAGCTCCTGCAGATTTTCGCTATTATCTCGGCCAATAAGCGAGATAGAGCGAAGTAGACCTTAATATGGGATTACCATAGAGCTTCTGCAGATTTTCGTCATTATCTCGGCAAATAAGCGAGATAGAGCGAAATAGACCTTAATATGGGATCAGCAGGGAGTTTCTGCCGTTTTTCGCAATTATCTCGATACATAAGCGAGATAGAGCGAAATAGACCTTAATATGTGATTACCATAGAATTTCTGCAGATTTTCGTCCATATCTCGGCAAATAAGCGAGATAGAGCGAAATAGACCTAAATATGGGATCAGCAGGGAGTTTTGGCAGTTTTTCGCAATTATCTCGGTACATAAGCGAGATAGAGCGAAATAGACCTTAATATGGGATTACCATAGAGCTTCTGCTGATTTTCGTCATTATCTCGGCAAATAAGCGAGATAGAGCGGAATAGACCTTAATATGGGATCACCATAGAATTTCTGCATTTTTTCGCGATTTTCTCGGTGAATAAGCAAGATAGAGCAAAATAGACCTAAATATGGGATCAGCAGGGAGTTTCTGCAGTTTTTCGCAATTATCTCGGTCAATAAGCGAGATAGAGTGAAATAGACCTCAATATGGGATCACCATAGAGCTTCAGCAGATTTTCGCCATTATCTTGGCAAATAAGCGAGATAGAGCGAAATAGACCTAAATATGGGATCAGCAGGAAGTTTTGGTAGTTTTTCGCGATTATCTCGGTCTATAAGCGAGATAGAGTGAAATAGACCTAAATATGGGATCAGCAGGGAGTTTCTGCAGTTTTCGCAATTATCTCGGTACATAAGCGAGATAGAGCGAAATAGACCTTAATATGGGATTACCATAGAATTTCTGCAGATTTTCGTCATTATCTCGGCAAATAAGCGAGATAGAGCGAAATAGACCTAAATATGGGATCAGCAGGGAGTTTTGGCAGTTTTTCGCGATTATCTCGGTCAATAAGCGAGATAGAGTGAAATAGACCTAAATATGGGATCAGCAGGGAGTTTCTGCAGATTTTCGTCATTATGTCGGCAAATAAGCGACATAGAGCAAAATAAACGTAAATATGGGATCATCATAGAATTTCTGCAGTTTTTCGCGATTTTCTCGGTAAATAAGCGAGATAGAGCGAAATAGACCTAAATATGGGATCAGCAGGGAGTTTCTGCCGTTTTTCGCAATTATCGCGATACATAAGCGAGATAGAGCGAAATAGACCTTAATATGTGATTACCATAGAATTTCTGCAGATTTTCGTCCATATCTCGGCAAATAAGCGAGATAGAGCGAAATAGACCTCAATATGGGATCACCATAGAGCTTCTGCAGATTTTCGCCATTATCTTGGCAAATAAGCGAGATAGAGCGAAATAGACCTAAATATGGGATCAGCAGGGAGTTTTGGCAGTTTTTCGCAATTATCTCGGTACATAAGCGAGATAGAGCGAAATAGACCTTAATATGGGATTACCATAGAGCTTCTGCTGATTTTCGTCATTATCTCGGCAAATAAGCGAGATAGAGCGAAATAGACCTTAATATGGGATCACCATAGAATTTCTGCATTTTTTCGCGATTTTCTCGGTAAATAAGCAAGATAGAGCAAAATAGACCTAAATATGGGATCAGCAGGGAGTTTTTGCATTTTTTCACGATTTTCTAAGTTAATAAACGAGATAGAGCGAAATAGAACTAAATATGAGGTCACCATAGAGTTTCCTCACTTTTTCGTGATTATCTCGGTAAATGAGAGAGATAGAGTGAAATAGACCTTAATATGGCATCACCATGGAGTTTCTAATTTACTTTCCACATCCGCAATCCACTTTTCCCATTCGTAATCCACTTCTCCAATCCATAATCCACTTTTCCCATTCGTACTTCACTTTTCCCGACATATCTCCGGTTCTATTAGTCGCAACGTAAAAATTCCAAATGCAGGTGAAAGGTGAGATTATTGGCCATCGATTCTTGGGGCTTTGAATTCAAAAATATTGTTTTTCGAGGTATTCATCGACAAAATCGTGAAAATCAGCTTTTGCTATATAACTATCTTAGAAATCGATAGTTTTCGATTCAAAACCCTATAAGTCGATGTCAAATGATCTCTTTTTGCTTCTCCATTCGGAATATCCACGCTACGACGGATAGAACTGGACATATAGACAAAAAAGTGAATTTTGTCAAAAAACTCATCAAATCTTGACCAGGAAAGTTGAATTTCTGAAAAATACGAAAAAATCATTTCTGAAACATGATTTCCATCGACAATTTCCTCAGCTTCCCAATTAAATGATGAGAGAGGGCCTATCTCATATATTTCTATTGATTTTAAGAGTTTTTATGATATTAACAGTATCTGTATCGTAATAAATCTGTAAATCGTTAGAAATATTGGAGATAGGTTTCTTCTGATGATTCCATCGGAGAGATGAGGAAATTTGCGGTAGAAAACATGTGTCACAATTGATTTCTCCGTCTTTCTGAAAAATTTCACTCCCTTGGACAAGATTGGAGGGGGTACCCCTTTCTATTTTTATAGGAATTCACTTTTCTCGACATATCTCAGGTTCTATTAGTTGCAGCGTAAAAATTCTGAATGGAGGTGAGAGGTGAAATCATTTGCCATCGATATATGGGGCTTTGAATTCGAAAATATTGATTTTCAAGATATTTATCGACAAAATTGTGAAAACCAGTTTTTGCCTTATAACTATCTCAAAAATGGATATTTTTCGATTAAAGACCCTATAAATCGATGGCAAATAATCTCATCTTTCATCCTCATTCGGAATTTTGACGCTACGACAAATAGAACCGGACATATGAACGAAATAGTGAATTCCTCCAAAAATCTCATCAAATCCTGACCAGAAAAGTTAAATTTCTTAAAAATACGAAAAAATAATTGCTGACACATGATTTCCATCGCAAATTGCCTCAGCTTTTCAATGGAGAGATGAGAGAGAGCCTATCTCCAATATTTCTATTGATTTGAAGAGTTTTTATGATATTGTCAGTATCTATATCGTGATCAGCTCTCTTAATCATTAGAAATATTGAAGATGGATTTTTTCTCATGATTCCATTGATTAGCTGAGGGAATTTACGGTCGAAATCATGTGTCACAAATGATTTTTGCGTCTTTCTGAAAAATCTTACTTTCTTAGCCAAGATTGAAAGAGGTATCCCTTTCCGTTTTTGAAAAAATTCACATTTTTCGACATATCTCCAGTTCTATTAGTCGCAGCGTGAAAATTGCGGACGGAGATGAAAGGTGAGATTATTTGTCATCGATTTCTAGAGTTTTGAATTTGAAAATATCGATTTTCGAGGTATTTATCAACACAATTGTAAAAATCAGTTTTTAGCCCATAACTATCTGAAAAACAGATATTTTTCGATTCAGAACCCTATAAATCGATGGCAAATGATATCATCTTCCATCTCCTCCCGGAATTTTCCCGCTGTGACAAATAGAATTGAAGATATGGACAAAAAAGTGGATTTTGTAAAAAATCTCATCAAATCCTGACCAGAAAAGTTGAATTTCTGAGAAATACGAGAAAATCATTCCTGACGCATGATTTCCATCGCAAATTTCGTCAGCTTCCCAATGCAAAATTGATTCCTTTTTTGTAGGTCCTGAAGGTCCACACAGTAGAAAAAAATTACTATTTTTGATGATTTTCCATAAAATATCACGTTAAGAAGTGAAACTGAACAGCTAGCCACAATATTTTGGAAGGAAAGACCTCATATTATCCTAATTGAGGCAACGCGAGCTGTGGATTCCAATTTTCCCATGCAAAATCGATTGATTTCCCTTCTTTTGGTCCAAAGGTGTTCATAGTAGGAAAAATCACTATTCCTAATGATTTCCCAAAGAATATCCCAGTGAGAAGTGGAATTGAACCACTAGCCATGATATTTTGGAAGGTGGGACTTTATATTATTCTATTCGGGGCAACGCGAGTTCCGGATTTCAATTTTCGGATGCGAAATCGATTGATTTCCCTTGCCTAGGTCCCATAGGTCCTCGAAGTAGGAAAAATTACCATTTTCATTGATTTTCCATGGAACATCCCGGTAAGCTGTGGAATTGAGCCACTAACCACGATATCTCGGAAAGGGAGACCCCATATCCTTCAAATTGTGGCAACACGAGTTGCGGATTTCGATGTTTTCGTCTCAAATCGATTGATTTCCCTTCTCTAGGTCCTAGAGGTCCTTGGAGTGCAGAGAAAATAACTATTTTTGATGATTTCTCATTACCTAAGATCGTACGAAGTGAAATTGCGGCTGCCCTATTCGTTTTGCAATTTCCGAGCCGTCTATATCAAAATCAATGTGAAATGTCTATTTTTTCGAGGGGATCTGTAGAATAGGGTCCAAGGAAGGTGAATCATAGGACTTTGGCTCTAGAAATCAAAAGTGACAGCTCACACTGCGGCCTGTACTTAAATATTTAATAAATTAACCGGAATACTGGGGGTGCCCCTTTTCGTTTGCACTTCCCAAGCCATGTCTATGTTGAAATCGATGTGAACTGTCTATTTCCTCGAGGGAATCTGTAAAATAGGGTTCAAAGAAGGTGAGTGTAAGAAGTTTAGCTATAAGAATCAAATGTGACACGTCACATTGCTCGTCGTACTTGAGAAGTGGATGAAGTACTGGGAAAACAAGTGGTGCCGCATGTATTTGGCAATTCCCAGTCAATTTATGTGTGGGAAGCACATCCGTAAAATCCGTAGCATCCGTAGAATCCGTAGCATCCGTAGCATCCGTAACATCCGTAGCATCCGTAGCATCCGTAACATCCGTAGCATCCGAAACATCCGTAGCATCCGTAGCATCCGTAGCATCCGTAGCATCCGTAGCATCCGTAGCATCCGTAGCATCCGTAGCATCCGTAGCCCCCCCCCCCCCCCCCGTTCCCTGGTGCCCCTGTCGGTGAAAGCAAAAGTGAAAGCAAGTGAAAGCAAGTGAAAGCAAGTGAAAGCAAGTGAAAGCAAGTGAAAGCAGGTGAAAGCAAGTGAAAGCAAGTGAAAGCAAGTGAAAGCACGTGAAAGCAAGTGAAAGCAGGTGAAAGCAAGTGAAAAAAAGTGAAAGCAGGTGAAAGCAAGTGAAAGCAAGTGAAAAAAAAGTGAAAGCAGGTGAAAGCAAGTGAAAAAAAGTGAAAGCAGGTGAAAGCAAATGAAAGCAAGTGAAAAAAAGTGAAAGCAGGTGAAAGCAAGTGAAAAAAAGTGAAAGCAGGTGAAAGCAAGTGAAAGCAAGTGAAAAAAAAGTGAAAGCAGGTGAAAGCAAGTGAAAACAAGTGAAAGCAAGTGAATTCGTCGACATCGATCGAGAAAACCTATTGTTGACGATATTTTTTCACTCAAGTTCTCAAAAAATCAGGGGTGACAGCAATGGTTTTCATCAATTCAGGTGTCATTTATCATAATTCGAGGACATTCTTTGAGGAAAAGACTGGCCAAAGACTTGCGAAAGACTTGCCAAAGACTGGCCAAAGACTTGCGAAAGACTTGCCATATCTCCAGTTCTATTCGTCGCAGCGTGAAAATTCCGAATGGAGATGAAAGGTGAGATTATTTGCCATCGATTTCTAGGGTTTTGAATGTGAAAATATCGATTTTCGAGGTATTTATCTGTTAAAAAAGTGGATGATTTATCGACTGAGCCATCAGTCGATTGACCACTTATCGAAAACGACGCTAGGTGTGAATTGGGGGATCGCATGAGGTGATCTCACAATCGCGTCACTGCTGCGTGAGAGCCTCAAGAGTGAGGTGCAGAGTCAAGAGGGTTATCATCATGAGCGAGTTATCAAGAGTTTGTGGCTAGTATCAATTTTAGTAGAGACAGTTATCACGAGAAAGTTATCAATGGTTGCGAATGTGTAGAGTTATGCGTTATCAATTAAAGAGTCTATTTTTGTAACACGTGAGTTTCATTTATCCTTGAATTCCCTTCTTCTCGATTCGGCTAGAACTTCCACATCCTCATCATCTGGCACCCGTGGAGTAGAGTTCACTTGAGTATATCATCGAGGAATCCCGGCGAGTTGCCTCGGGTTTTCCTCCGTAAAAATCAGGGCTAAAAATTGCCATGATTTTTAACATTATCGACACAATTGTAAAAATGAGTTTTTACCCCATAACTATCTGAAAAACCGATATTTTTCAATCTAGAATCCTGCAAATCGATGGCAAATGATCTCATCTTTCATCTCCTTCCGGAATTTTCACGCCGTGACGAATAGAACCGGAGATATGGACAAGAAAGTGATTTTTTCCAAAAATCTCATTAAATCGTGACCAGAAAAGTTGAATTTCCGAAAAATACGAAAAAATCATTCCTGACACATAATTTCCATCGTAAATTTCCTCAGCTTTTCAATGGAATCATGAGAAGAAGCCTATGTCGAATATTTCTTTCGATTTGAAGAGTTTTTATGATATTGTCAGTATCTATATCGTGATGAACCCCCTGAATCATTAGAAATATTGAGGATGGATTTTCTCTGATGATTCCATTGAAAAGCTGAGGAAATTCTCGGTATAAATCATGTGTCTTCAATGATTTTTTCGTCCTTCTGAGGAATTTCACTTTCTTGGTCAAGATTTGAAGGGGTACCCCTTTCTGTTTTTGGAGAAATTCACTTTTTTCAACATATCTCCTGTTCTACTAGCTGCAGCGTGAAAATTCTGAATGGAGGCGAAAGGTGAGGTCATTTGCCATTGATTTATGGAGCTTTAAAATCAAAAATATCAATTTTTGAGGTATTTATAGACGACATTGTGAAAATCAGTTTTTGCCTCATAACTATCGTGAAAATGAACATTTTTCGATCCAAAACCCTCTAAGTCAATGGCAAATGATCTCGTCTTTCGTCTCCATTCAGAATTTTCACGCTACGACAGATAGAACCAGAGATATGGACAAAAAAGTGATTTTTTCCAAAAATCTCATCAAATCGTGACCAGAAAAGTTGAATTTCTGAAAAATACGGAAAAATCATTCCTAACGCATGATTTCCATCGCAAATTTCCTCAGCTTTTCAATGGATTCATGAGAAGAAGCCTATGTCGAATATTTCTTTCGATTTGAAGAGTTTTTATGATATTGTCAGTATCTATATCGTGTTAAACCCTCTGAATCGTTAGAAATATTGAGGATGGATTTTCTCTCATGATTCCATTGAAAAGCTGATGAAATTTAAGGTAGGAATCATGTGTCACAAATGATTTTTTCGTCTTTTTGAAAAATTTTACTTTCTTAGCCAAGATTGAAAGGGGTATCCCTTTCCGTTTTTGAATAAATTCACATTTTTCGACATATCTCCAGTTCTATTCGTTGCAGCGTGAAAATTCCGAATGGAGATGAAAGGTGAGATTATTCGCCATCGATTTCTAGGGTTTTGAATGTGAAAATATCGATTTTCGAGGTATTTATCGACACAATTGTGAAAATGAGTTTTTACCTCATAACTATCTGAAAAACCGATATTTTTCGATCCAGAACCCTATAAATCGATGGCAAATGATCTCATCTTTCATCTCCTTCCGGAATTTTCACGCTGCGACAAATAGAACCGGAGATATGAACAAAATGGCGAATTTTTCCCAATATCCGATCAAATCTTGACCAGAGAAGTTGAATTTCTGAGAAATACGAGAAAATCATTCCTGACAAATGATTCCAATGGCAAATTTTCTCACCTTTCCCATGGAACGATGAGAGAGAGCCTATCCTCAATATGTCTATCGATTTGAAGAGTTTTTATGATATTGTCAGTATCTATATCGTGATAAACTCTCTTAATCATTAGAAATATTGGAGGTGGATTTTTTCTCATGATTCCATTGATTAGCTGAGGGAATTTGCGGTAGAAAACATGTGTAACAAATGATTTTCCCGTCTTTCTGAACAATTTGACTGCCTTGGACAAGATTTGTAGGGTAGTGAAGGAAATTTGGTATTTTAGATGGATTTTCCCTATAAAACACTCTATTCTCATGTAAAATTGCAAATATCTCCTATAAAACACTTGATTGTCATGTAAAATTGCAAATTTCCCATATAAAACACTCTATTATTATGTAAAATTCTAAATTTCCTATATTAGACACTCTATCCGTCTGTAAAATTTCGAATTCGCCCAATAAAACACTGTATTCTCAATCAAAATTCTGGATTCTCCCTATAGAACACCGTATTTTCAATTAAAATCCCGAATTCTCCAAACAGAGCACTCTATTATTATGTAAAATTGCAAATTGTCCCTCTAAAACCCTCTATTCCTAGTAAAATTGTGAATTTCCCCTGTAAAACACTTCATTCTTGTGTAAAATCACAAATCCCTCTCATGAAACACTCTATTCTTATGAAAAATTCCAAATTCATGCTATTTAACACTCCATTTTCATCTAAAATAGTGAACGTTCCCTATAAAACCCTCTAACCTTAGTGAAATTGTAGATGTGCCCTATAGAACACTCTATTTCTACGTAAAATTGCGAATTTCCCACATAGAACACTCTATTTCTACGCGAAAATGCAAATATTCCTTATTGCAAAAAATTAAAAATTTTCCCTACAGAACACTCCATTCCTATGTAAAATTTGCAATTTTTTAATGTCGCAGGGTAGGTCGGGTAGGTCGGGTAGGTCGTCTCTACTCTTGTACAAGGCCTTTATAGTCGTGTAGAGTGTACTCTACTCTTGTACAAGGCCTTTATAGTCGTGTAGAGTGTACTCTACTCTTGTACAAGGCCTTTATAGTCGTGTAGAGTGTACTCTACTCTTGTACAAGGCCTTTCTAGTCCTCTAGAGTCTACTGTACTCGTGTAAAAGGCCTTTCTAGTCCTCTAGAGTCTACTGTACTCGTGTAAAAGGCCTTTCTAGTCCTGTAGAGTCTACTCTACTCACCGGAGGAAAATAATAGATGTAACGCTTCCCCTCCACCCACCGCACTCGCTACGCTCGTGCGGCAAATGTGAAGGGGAAGCGTTTCGACTATATATTTTTCTGAACCCTATAGGGGTGAGCATTTTGAACCCAATTTGGATTTTTCGAAAAAATTTCTCAAAATCAACAAAAATTAGTGTCTATATAGAGCCAGATAGCTGGCTCTATATAGGATTTTTCGAAAAACAGAAAATTCTCAAAATCAACAAAAATTAGTGTCTATATAGAGCCAGATAGCTGGCTCTATATAGGATTTTTCGAAAAACAGAAAATTCTCAAAATCAACAAAAATTAGTGTCTATATAGAGCCAGATAGCTGGCTCTATATAGGATTTTTCGAAAAACAGAAAATTCTCAAAATCAACAAAAATTAGTGTCTATATAGAGCCAGATAGCTGGCTCTATATAGGATTTTTCGAAAAACAGAAAATTCTCAAAGTCAACAAAAATTAGTGTCTATATAGAGCCAGATAGCTGGCTCTATATAGGATTTTTCGAAAAACAGAAAATTCTCAAAATCAACAAAAATTAGTGTCTATATAGAGCCAGATAGCTGGCTCTATATAGGATTTTTCGAAAAACAGAAAATTCTCAAAATCAACAAAAATTAGTGTCTATATAGAGCCAGATAGCTGGCTCTATATAGGATTTTTCGAAAAACAGAAAATTCTCAAAATCAACAAAAATTAGTGTCTATATAGAGCCAGATAGCTGGCTCTATATAGGATTTTTCGAAAAACAGAAAATTCTCAAAATCAACAAAAATTAGTGTCTATATAGAGCCAGATAGCTGGCTCTATATAGGATTTTTCGAAAAACAGAAAATTCTCAAAATCAACCGTATAGGACTACAGTATTCCGCGTGATTTACATGGCCCGTCGCGCTTCGCGCTCCGGTCCATGGCGGAGCGCTACGCGCTCCGTGCACCCCGGGGGACAGCGTCGCGCTCCGCGCTCCGCTGCCCCCCCCCCCCCCGATCCCCGGCGGTGCGATCGGTGCTGCACATTATGCTCACTTTTGCACATAATTTTTTTTTTTGTAGTTTCGAGCTCCTGGACCTCTAATTCGTGAAGATATTCCATTTTCAGGCTGCACATAGTTGCACATAATTGCACATAATTGCACATAATTTTTTTTTTGTAGTTTCAAGCTCCTGGACCTCTAATTCGTGAAGATATTCCATTTTCAGGCTGCACATAGTTGCACATAATTGCACATAATTGCACATAATTTTTTTTTTTGTAGTTTCAAGCTCCTGGACCTCTAATTCGTGAAGATATTCCATTTTCAGGCTGCACATAGTTGCACATAATTGCACATAATTGCACATAATTGTTTTTTTCATAGTTTCAAGCTCCTGGACCTCTAATTCGTGAAGATATTCCATTTTCAGGCTGCACATAGTTGCACATAATTGCACATAATTGCACATAATTTTTTTTTTGTGGTTTCCAGCTCCTGGACCTCTAATTTGTGAAGATATGCCATTTTCAGGCTGCACATAGTTGCACATCGCTGCACATAATTTTTTTTTCTCGTAGTTTCAAGCTCCTTGACTTCTAATTCGTCTAGAAATTCCATTTTTGGGCTGCACAGATTTGCACATCGCTGCACATCACTGCACATAATTTTTTTTCTCGTCGTTCCAAGCTCCTTGACCTCTAATTCGTGGAGAAATTCCATTTTTGGGCTGCACATTGCTGCACATCGCTGCACATAATTTTTTTTCTCGTAGTTTCAAGCTCCTTGACCTATAATTAGATATTATAGATGTCGATTTGTATGCCCAATAATGGGTAGTCCTGTATAGTCCTCTAGAGTCTACTGTACTCGTGTAAAAGGCCTGTGTAGTCCTGTAGAGTCTACTGTACTCGTGTAAAAGGCCTGTATAGTCCTCTAGAGTCTACTGTACCCGTGTAAAAGGCCTGTATAGTCCTCTAGAGTCTGCTGTACTCGTGTAAAAGGCTTGTATAGTCCTGTAGAGTCTACTGTACTCGTGTAAAAGGCCTGTATAGTCCTCGAGAGTCTACTGTACTCGTGTAAAAGGCCTGTATAGTCCTCTAGAGTGTACTATACTCGTGTGAAAGGCCTGTATAGTCCTGTAGAGTGTACTATACTCGTGTAAAAGGCCTGTATAGTCCTCTAGAGTGTACTATACTCGTGTAAAAGGCCTGTATAGTCCTCTAGAGTGTACTATACTCGTGTAAAAGGCCTGTATAGTCCTCTAGAGTGTGCAATACTCGTGTGAAAGGCCTGTATAGTCCTCTAGAGTGTACTATACTCGTGTAAAAGGCCTGTATAGTCCTCTAGAGTCGACTGTACTCCTGAATAGGAGTAGAGTCGTTCCACAGGGCTGGAGTTGTTCCGTACGGTTAGAGTTGTTCCGTACGACTAGAGTTGTTCCGCACGACTAGAGAATTGTCTTGCGCCCCCCCCCCCCCGATTAAGCGGGCGGAGATCGACAAAATTTTGAAAGACATTTTGAAAGACAATTTGCATGACAGACAATTTGAAAGACAATTTGCATGACAGACATTTTGAAAGACCATTTGCATGACAGACATTTTGACAGACACTTTGCATGACAGACATTTTGACAGACACTTTGCATGACAGACATTTTGACAGACACTTTGCATGACAGACATTTTGAAAGACAGTTTGCATGACAGACATTTTGAAAGACAATTGCATGACAGACATTTTAAAAGACAATTTGCATGACAGACATTTTGAAAGACACTTTTCATGACAGACATTTTGAAAGACACTTTGCATGACAGACATTTTGAAAGACACTTTGCATGACAGACATTTTGAAAGACAATTTGCATGACAGACATTTTGAAAGACACTTTGCATGACAGACATTTTGAAAGACAATTTGCATGACAGACATTTTGAAAGACAATTTGCATGACAGACATTTTGAAAGACAATTTGCGTGACAGACATTCATGAAATTACTGCAGTTTTTCGCCATTATCTCGGCAAATAGGCGAGATAGAGCGAAATAGACCTTAATATGGGATTACCATAGAGCTTCTGCAGATTTTCGCAATTATCTCGGCAAATAAGCGAGATAGAGCGAAATAGACTTCAATATGGGATCACCATAGAGCTTGAGCAGATTTTCGCCATTATCTTGGCAAATAAGCGAGATGGAGCGAAATAAACCTAAATATGGGATCAGCAGGGAACTTTGGCAGTTTTTCGCGATTATCTCGGTCAATAAGCGAGATAGAGTGAAATAGACCTTAATATGGGATTACCATAGAATTTCTGCAAATTTTCGTCATTATCTCGGCAAATAAGCAAGATAGAGCGAAATAGACCTCAATATGGGATCACCATAGAGCTTCTGCAGATTTTCGCCATTATCTTGGCAAATAAGCGAGATGGAGCGAAATAGACCTAAATATGGGATCAGCATAGAATTTCTGCAGTTTTTCGCGATTTTCTCGGTAGATAAGCAAGATAGAGCGAAATAGACCTAAATATGGGATCAGCAGGGAGTTTCTGCAGCTTTTCGCGATTATCTCGGTCAATAAGCGAGATAGAGTGAAATAGACTGAAATGTGAGATCAGCAGGGAGCTTCTGCAGATTTTCGCCATTATCTTGGCAAATAAACGAGATAGAGCGAAATAGACCTAAATATGGGATCAGCAGGGAGTTTTGGCAATTTTTGGCGATTATCTCGGTCAATAAGCGAGATAGAGTGAAATAGACCGAAATGTGGGATCAGCAGGAAGTTTCTGCAGATTTTCGTCATTATCTCGGCAAATAAGCGAGATAGAGCGAAATTGGCGTAAATATGGGATCAGCAGGGAGTTTCTGCAGTTTTTCGCAAATATCTCAGTAAATAAGCGAGATAGAGCGAAATAGACCTTGATATAGGATCACCATAGGATTTCTGCAGTTTTTCGCGATTTTCTCGGTAAATAAGCGAGATAGAGCGAAATAGACCTAAATATGGGATCAGCAGGGAGTTTCTGCAGTTTTTCGTCATTATCTCGACAAATAAGCGGGATAGAGCGAAATAGATCTCAATATGGGATCACCATAGAGCTTCAGCAGATTTTCGCCATTATCTTGGCAAATAAGCGAGATAGAGCGAAATAGACCGAAATATGGGATCAGCAGGGAGTTTTGGCAGTTTTGCGCGGTTATCTCGGTCTATAAGCGAGATAGAGTGAAATCGACCTAAATATGGGATCAGCAGGGAGTTTCTGCAGATTTTCGTCATTATGTCGGCAAATAAGCGAGATAGAGCGAAATAAACGTAAATATGGGATGCTCATAGAATTTCTGCAGTTTTTCGCGATTTTCTCGGTAAATAAGCGAGATAGAGCGAAATAGACCTAAATATGGGATCAGCAGGGAGTTTCTGCCGTTTTTCGCAATTATCTCGATACATGAGCGAGATAGAGCGAAATAGACCTTAATATGTGATTACCATAGAATTTCTGCAGATTTTCGTGATTTTCTCGGTAAATAAGCGAGATAGAGCGAAATAGACCTAAATATGGGATCAGCAGGGAGTTTCTGCAGTTTTTCGTCATTATCTCGACAAATAAGCGGGATAGAGCGAAATAGACCTCAATATGGGATCACCATAGAGCTTCAGCAGATTTTCGCCATTATCTTGGGAAATAAGCGAGATAGAGCGAAATAGACCTAAATATGGGATCAGCAGGGAGTTTTGGCAGTTTTTCGCGATTATCTCGGTCTATAAGCGAGATAGAGTGAAATAGACCTAAATATGGGATCAGCAGGGAATTTCTGCAGTTTTTCGCAATTATCTCGGTACATAAGCGAGATAGAGCGAAATAGACCTTAATATGGAATTACCATAGAATTTCTGCAGATTTTCGTCATTATCTCGGCAAATAAGCGAGATAGAGCGAAATAGACCTAAATATGGGATCAGCAGGAAGTTTTGGCAGTTTTTCGCGATTATCTCGGTCAATCAGCGACATAGAGTGAAATAGACCTAAATATGGGATCAGCAGGGAGTTTCTGCAGATTTTCGTCATTATGTCGGCAAATAAGCGAGATAGAGCGAAATAAACGTAAATATGGGATGCTCATAGAATTTCTGCAGTTTTTCGCGATTTTCTCGGTAAATAAGCGAGATAGAGCGAAATAGACTTATATATGGGATCAGCAGGGAGTTTCTGCCGTTTTTCGCAATTATCTCGATACATAAGCGAGATAGAGCGAAATAGACCTTAATATGTGATTACCATAGAATTTCTGCAGATTTTCGTGATTTTCTCGGTAAATAAGCGAGATAGAGCGAAATAGACCTAAATACGGGATCACCATAGAGCTTCAGCAGATTTTCGCCATTATCTTGGCAAATAAGCGAGATAGAGCGAAATAGACCTAAATATGGGATCAGCAGGGAGTTTTGGCAGTTTTTCGCGATTATCTCGGTCTATAAGCGAGATAGAGTGAAATAGACCTAAATATGGGATCAGCAGGGAATTTCTGCAGTTTTTCGCAATTATCTCGGTACATAAGCGAGATAGAGCGAAATAGACCTTAATATGAAATTACCATAGAATTTCTGCAGATTTTCGTCATTATCTCGGCAAATAAGCGAGATAGAGCGAAATAGACCTAAATATGGGATCAGCAGGAAGTTTTGGCAGTTTTTCGCGATTATCTCGGTCAATCAGCGAGATAGAGTGAAATAGACCTAAATATGGGATCAGCAGGGAGTTTCTGCAGATTTTCGTCATTATGTCGGCAAATAAGCGAGATAGAGCGAAATAAACGTAAATATGGGATGCTCATAGAATTTCTGCAGTTTTTCGCGATTTTCTCGGTAAATAAGCGAGATAGAGCGAAATAGACTTATATATGGGATCAGCAGGGAGTTTCTGCCGTTTTTCGCAATTATCTCGATACATAAGCGAGATAGAGCGAAATAGACCTTAATATGTGATTACCATAGAATTTCTGCAGATTTTCGTCATTATCTCGGCAAATAAGCGAGATAGAGCGAAATAGACCTCAATATGGGATCACCATAGAGCTTCTGCAGATTTTCGTCATTATCTTGGCAAATAAGCGAGATAGAGCGAAATAGACCTAAATATGGGATTAGCAGGGAGTTTCTGCAGTTTTTCGCAATTATCTCGGTACATAAGCGAGATAGAGCGAAATAGACCTTAATATGGGATTACCATAGAATTTCTGCAGATTTTCGTGATTTTCTCGGTAAATAAGCGAGATAGAGCGAAATAGACCTAAATACGGGATCACCATAGAGCTTCAGCAGATTTTCGCCATTATCTTGGCAAATAAGCGAGATAGAGCGAAATAGACCTAAATATGGGATCAGCAGGGAGTTTTGGCAGTTTTTCGCGATTATCTCGGTCTATAAGCGAGATAGAGTGAAATAGACCTAAATATGGGATTAGCAGGGAGTTTTTGCAGTTTTTCGCAATTATCTCGGTACATAAGCGAGATAGAGCGAAATAGACCTTAATATGGGATTACCATAGAATTTCTGCAGATTTTCGTGATTTTCTCGGTAAATAAGAGAGATAGAGCGAAATAGACCTAAATATGGGATCAGCAGGGAGTTTCTGCAGTTTTTCGTCAATATCTCGACAAATAAGAGGAATAGAGCGAAATAGACCTCAATATGGGATCACTATAGAGCTTCAGCAGATTTTCGCCATTATCTTGTCAATTAAGCGAGATAGAGCGAAATAGACCTAAATATGGGATCAGCAGGGAGTTTTGGCAGTTTTTCGCGATTATCTCGGTCTATAAGCGAGATAGAGTGAAATAGACCTAAATATGGGATCAGCAGGGAGTTTCTGCAGTTTTTCGCAATTATCTCGGTACATAAGCGAGATAGAGCGAAATAGACCTAAATATGGGATCAGCAGGGAGTTTCTGCAGTTTTTCGTCATTATCTCGACAAATAAGAGGGATAGAGCGAAATAGACCTCAATATGGGATCACCATAGAGCTTCAGCAGATTTTCGCCATTATCTCGGCAAATAAGCGAGATAGAGCGAAATAGACCTAAATATGGGATCTGCAGGGAGTTGTGGCAGTTTTTCGCGATTATCTCGGTCTATAAGTGAGATAGAGTGAAATAGACCTAAATATGGGATCAGCAGGGAGTTTCTGCAGTTTTTCGCAATTATCTCGGTACATAAGCGAGATAGAGCGAAATAGACCTTAATATGTGATTACCATAGAATTTCTGCAGATTTTCGTCATTATCTCGGCAAATAAGCGAGATAGAGCGAAATAGACCTCAATATGGGATCACCATAGAATTTCTGCAGATTTTCGTCATTATCTCGGCAAATAAGCGAGATAGAGCGAAATAGACCTAAATATGGGATCAGCAGGGAGCTTCTGCAGATTTTCAACATTATCTTGGCAAATAAGCGAGATAGAGCGAAATAGATCTAAATATGGGATCATGAGGGAGTTTTTGCAGTATTTCACGATTTTCTCGGTAGATGAGCGAGATAGAGCGAAATAGATCTAAATATGGGGTCACCATAGAGTTTATTCCGTTTTTCGCGATTGTGTCAGTAAATAAGAGATATAGAGCGAAATAGACCTTAATATGGGATCACTATAGAGCTTCTGCAGATTTTCGTCATTATCTCGGTAAATAAGCGAGATAGAGCGAAATGAACCTTAATATGGAATCACCATAGAATTTCTGCAGTTTTTCGTGATTATCTCGGTAAATGAGAGAGATAGAGTGAAATAGACCTTAATATGGCATCACCATGGAGTTTCTGCAGTATTTCACGATTTTCTCGGTAGATGAGTGAGATAGAGCGAAATAGATCTAAATATGGGGTCACCATAAAGTTTATTCTGTTTTTCGCGATTATGTCAGTAAATAAGAGATATAGAGCGAAATAGACCTTAATATGGGATCACTATAGAGCTTCTGCAGATTTTCGCGATTTTCTCGGTAAATAAGCGAGATAGAGCCAAATAGATCTAAATATGGGATCAGCAGGGAGTTTTTGCATTTTTTCACGATTTTCTAAGTTGATAAACGAGATAGAGCGAAATAGAACTAAATATGAGGTCACCATAGAGTTTCCTCAGTTTTTCGTGATTATCTCGGTGAATGAGAGAGGTAGAGTGAAATAGACCTTAATATGGCATCACCATGGAGTTTCTAATTTACTTTTCACATCCGCAATCCACTTTTCACATTCGTAATCCACTTCTCCAATCCATAATCCACTTTTCCCATTCGTACTTCACTTTTCCCGACATATCTCCAGTTCTATTAGTCGCAACGTAGAAATTCCAAATGCAGGTGGAAGGTGAGATTATTCGCCATCGATTCATGGGGCTTTGAATTCAATAATATTGTTTTTCGAGGTATTCATCGACAAAATTGTGAAAATCAGCTTTTGCCATTAAACTATCTTGAAAATCGATAGTTTTCGATCCAAAACCCTATAAATCGATGGGAAATGATCTCATTTTACTTCTCTATTCGGAATTTTCACGCTACGAAGGATAGAACCGGAGATATGGACGAAAAAGTGAATTTTGTCAAAAATCTCATCAAATCTTGACCAGGAAAGTTGAATTTCTGGAAAATACGAAAAAATCATTTCTGAAACATGATTTCCATCGCAAATTTCTTCAGCTTCCCAATGAAATGATGAGAGAGGGCCTATCTCATATATTTCTATTCATTTGAAGAGTTTTTATGATATTGTGAGTATTTGTATCGTAATAAACCCTGTGAATCGTTAGAAATATTGGAGATAGGTTTCTTCTGATGATTCCATTGCAGAGATGAGGAAATTCGCGGTAGAAAACATGTGTCACAATTGATTTCTCCATCTTTCTGAAAAATTTTACTCCCTTGGACAAGATTTGAGGGGTACTCCTTTCTATTTTTATAGGAATTCACTTTTCTCGACATATCTCAGGTTCTATTAGTTGCAGCGTAAAAATTGTGAGTGGAGGTGAAAGGTGAGATCATTTGCCATCGATATATGGGGCTTTGAATTGGAAAATATTTATTTTTAAGGTATTTATCGACAAAATTGTGAAAATCAGTTTTCGCCTCATAACTATCTCAAAAATCGATATTTTTCGATTCAGGACCCTATAAATCGATGGCCAATGATCTCATTTTTCATCCTCATTTGAAATTTCCACGCTACGACAAATAGAACCGGAGATATGAACAAAATTGTGGATTTTTCCAAAAATCCCATCAAATCCTGACCAGAAAAATTGAATTTCTGAAAAATACGAAAAAATCATTACTGACACATGATTGCAATGCCAAATTTCCTCAGCTTCCAAATGGAATGATGAGAGAGAACCTATCTCCAATACTGCTATTGATTCGAAGAGTTTTTATGATATTGTCAGTATCTACAGGGTGTACCGGAAGTATAGGTACTCCCGGAAATCCTAGGTAAAGGGCTTCATTTGGAGCAGAAAAGTCCTCTTCGACTTTCCTCTCCGATGAACCCCTGCGGAGATATGAGGGTGAGAAGGTGGGCAAATGAGAGCCCACCTTTAGACGGCCGCACATTTGTGAGGGAATCATAGATGTGTTGGTGCGTCCCCACTCCGCGGTCACCAATCCCCTCCCCAACCACCATGCTCTCGCTCTCTCAGTGACGTGGTAGCGATCGTCGGCTGTCGCCTCTCAGCTGGGGAGGCATGATTTTTAATATAAATAGTTGAAATTTTTTGAATCATTTTTTAAAAATTAATTTTTTCACTCTGTTCATCATTTCAATCGTTTTAAAATGGATTGAAATTAAGGAAAACAATGCTTCCATTGAGAAGCAAAAGAGCAAAAATCAATTGAGAAAAAAAGATTCAAAGAATTCTTAGCTCTTGGGA
Source organism: Aleiodes leptofemur (assembly GCA_963942555.1). Lineage (NCBI taxonomy): Eukaryota > Metazoa > Arthropoda > Insecta > Hymenoptera > Braconidae > Aleiodes > Aleiodes leptofemur. Next base: position 25,997,211 of record OZ012609.1, read on the forward strand.
ATGTTTCGGAGACGTCAAGTGACCTTGACGCCTCGAAAAACGGTGCACAACTCTTTCCTGGAGGGGAGAGGAGCACTCTTCTCACTCGAAATGTCTCTGTACTTGGTACAGAGCCTCTTTGAGCCACAAAAACCCCCCTCCCACCTCTGGGAGAGAGGGGAGAGAGTACCTGAGGGAAAAATACCAGGATTCAAAGAAACTTTTTTTTTAAATTTTTTCAATCTTCCTATCATTTTGATCGTTTCAAAATTGACCAAAATGATGGTAAAAAATGGAAATATTAATCAAAAAAAAATTTTTTAAAATCCTCATTCCCAGGCAGTTCTTCGAGACGTCAAGTGACCCTGACGTCTCGTAGAACGGAGCACCAGCCTCTCCTGGAGGGGGAAGGGGGATTTTCATGACTCAAAGAGGCTCTGTACAAGTACAGAGACACTTTGAGGAATAAAAGTTCCCCTCTCTCCTCCAGGAAGGACTGGTGCTCCGTTTTCCGAGGCATCAAGGTCACGTGACGTCTCGAAAGACTTTCTGAGAATGAGGATTTTTAAAAAACAAAATTTAAATTAATTTTTTCATTTTTTTCCATCATTTTAGTCATTTTCGAACGATTAAGAAGATGGGAAGAAGTGGAAGAATTAATTTGATTCTTTTCCTTTTTTTTTCCATCATTCCAATCAATTTTAAAACGATTGAAATGATGAACAAAGTGGAAAAATTAAATTTAAAAAAATGATCCAGAAAATTCTAACTATTTATTCTAAGAATCATGCCTCCCCAGCTGAGAAGTGACAGCCGACTATCGCTGACCCTTCCACGTCACTGAGGGAGTGAGAGACACGGTGGTTGTGGAGGGGATTCGTGATCGCGGAGTGGGGACGCATCAACACATCTGTGATTCCCTTAAGGATGTGTGACCGTCTAAAGGTGGGCTCTCATTGGCTCACCTTCTCACCCTCATATCTCCGTAGGGGTTCATCGAAGAGAAAAGTCGAAGAGGACTTTTCTGCTCCAAATGAAGCCCTTCACCTAGGATTTCCAGGAGTACCTATACTTCCGGTACACCCTGTATATCGTGATAAATCCTCTTAATCATTAGAAATATTGGAGATGAATCTCTTCTGATGGATCCATTGAGAAGCTGAGGAAATTTGCGGTAGAAATCATGTGTCACAAATGATTTTTTCGTTTCTCTGACAAATTTCCGTTTCTTGGTCAACATTTAAAGAGATACCCCTTTCCGTTTTTTGAGGAATTCACTTTTTCCCTCATATCTCCGATTCTATGAGTCGCAGCGTAGAAATTCCGAATGGAGGTGAAAGGTGAGATCATTTGCCATCAATTCATGGGGTTTTGAATTCAAAAATATTATTTTTTGAGGTATTTATCGACAAAATTGTAAAAATCAGTTTTTGCCTCATAACTATCTCGAAAATCATTATTTTTCGATTCAAAGATATAGATCGATGTTTTTAAATCTGTTGATAAATTTTAAATGTTAAATGTAGATAAATTTTTTTTGTACAAATTTTTTTTTATGACTGATCTAGAATCTCCCGGTCATGATTCGCGAAGATTTATTAACAAAATTCCTCTACCAGCATTCTTTCTCAGAAACTGTCGGAATGGATTTTTTTTGGTAAATGTCCACGAAAATCGACTAGAGATTACCTGAACCCTAAATCTATCTCATTCCTTGGAATCCACGGCAAGTTTAAAGAAAATCATTTAATTTCGTGATTAAAATCCTCAAAAGACAATCGATAAATTGATGACATGCATATTACGTAGCTCTATATGATAATTAAATTAGCTTACATCTGACAATTTTTTGGATATTTCTGAACAAATCAATTATTATTTGAAAAACTCCTTTCTGAATAAACACATTGCGAGATTTGATATTGATCTAGTTGCGACAATCGATGACTGAAATGACTGAGTTCCGGATTTCAATTTTCGGATGCGAAATCGATTGATTTCCCTTTTCTCGGTCCTAGAAGTCCTTGAATGAAAGAGAAAATAACTATTTTCAATGATTTTCCATTAATTATGACGGTAAGAAGTGAAATGCAGCCACTAACCACGATATCTCGGAAAGGGAGACCCCATATCCTTCAAATTGTGGCAACACGAGTTGCGGATTTCGATTTTTTTCGTCTCAAACCGATTGATTCCCCTTCTCTAGGACCTGGGGTCCTTGAAGTCCAGAGAAAATAACTATTTTTGATGATTTCCCATTAACTAAGACCGTAAGAAGTGAAATTGCGGGTGCCCTATTCGTTTTGCAATTCCCAAGCCGTCTATATCAAAATCAATGTGAAATGTCTATTTTTTCGAGGGGATCTGTAGAATAGGGTCCAAGGAAGGTGAATCATAGGACTTTGGCTCTAGAAATCGAAAGTGACAGCTCAGACTGCTCCCTGTACTTAGATATTCAATAAATTAACCGGAATACTGGGGGTGCCCCTTTTCGTTTGCACTTCCCAAGCCATGTCTATGTTGAAATTGATGTGAACTGTCTATTTCCTCGAGGGAATCTGTAAAATAGGGTTCAAAGAAGGTGAATGTAAGAAGTTTAGCCATAAGAATCAAAAGTGACACGTCAGAGTGCTCGTCGTACTTGAGAAGTGGACGAAGCACCGGGAAAACAAGTGGTGCCTCATGTATTTGGCAATTCCGAGTCAATTTATGTGTGAGAAGCACATCCGTAGCATCCGTAGAATCCGTAGAATCCGTAGCATCCGTAGCATCCGTAGCATCCGTAACATCCGTAACATCCGTTACATTCGTAGCATCCGTAACATCCGTAACATCCGTTACATCCGTAGCATCCGTAGCATCCGTAGCATCCGTAGCATCCGTAGCATCCGTAGCATCCGTAGCATCCGCGATTTTTTGCGGATTACTGACCCCCCCCCCCCCGTTAGGCAGGACCCACATCGGTGAAAAATTTTTTGGGACAAATTTTTTTTTATGATTGATTTCGAATCTCCTGGTCATGATTCGCGAAGATTCATCAACAAAATTGCTCTACCAGCATTCTTTCTCAGAAACTGTCGGAATGGATTTTTTTTGGTAAATGTCCACGAATCATGACCACTAGATTCTAAATCCGTCATAAAAAAAATTTTGTTCCAAAAAATTTTTTTTGTACAAATTTTTTTTTATGACTGATTTAGAATCTCCCGGTCATGATTCGCGAAGATTCATCAAAAAAATTCCTCTACCAGCATTCTCTCCTAGAAACTGTCGGAATGGATTTTTTTTGGTAAATGTCCACGAATCATGACCACTAGATTCTAAATCCGTCATAAAAAAAATTTTGTCCCAAAAAATTTTTTTTGTACAAATTTTTTTTTATGACTGATTTAGAATCTCCCGGTCATGATTCGCGAAGATTCATCAAAAAAATTCCTCTACCAGCATTCTCTCTCAGAAACTGTCGGAATGGATTTTTTTTGGTAAATGTCCACGAATCATGACCACTAGATTCTAAATCCGTCATAAAAAAAATTTTGTCCCAAAAAATTTTTTTTGTACAAATTTTTTTTTATGACTGATTTAGAATCTGCCGGTCATGATTCGCGAAGATTCATCAACAAAATTCCTCTACCAGCATTCTTTCTCAGAAACTGTCGGAATGGATTTTTTTTGGTAAATGTCCTGGAATCATGACCACTAGATTCCAAATCCATCATAAAAAAAATTTTGTACAAAAAATTTTTTTTTGGACAAATTTTTTTTTATGACTGATTTGGAATCTCGTGGTCGGGATTCGCGACGATTCATCAACAAAATTCCTCTACCGAGTTTTTTTCTTAGAATCTGTCAAAATCGATTTTTCTTGGTAAATGTTCACGAATCATGACCACGAGATTCCAAATGCGTCATAAAAAAAATTTTGTACAGAAAAATTTTTTTTGTACAAATTTTTTTTTATGACTGATTTGGAATTTCGTGGTCATGATTCGCGAAGATCTATCAATAAAATTCTTCTACCGGCATTTTTTCCTAGAATTGGTCGGAATGGAATTTCCTTGATGAATATCCACAAATCATGTCCACTGCATTCCAAATCCGTCATGAAAAAAATTTTGTACGAAAAAATTTTTTTTTGGACAAATTTTTTTTATGACTGATTTGGAATCTCGTGGTCATGATTCGCGAAGATCCATCAAGAAAATCCTCCTACCAGGATTTTCCCTTAGAATTGGTCGGAAGGGAATTTTCTTTATGAATGTCCATGAATCAAGACTACAAGATTCCAAATCCGTCATAAAAAAAATCATGTACAAAAAAATTTTCTTTGGATAATTTTTTTTTTACACCTGATTTGGAATTAACAGCCTCCTACAACCTTCGACAGCCTTTGGCAACCCTCTATTGCCTTCTAAAGCCTATAATAGCCCTATATAGCTCTCTAAAGCCCATTATAACCCTTTATAGCCTTCTATACTCATCTATAGCCCTCTATAGTAGTCTATAGCCCTCTATAGTAATCTATAGCCCTCTATAGCCCTCTGTAGACATCTGTAGCCCTCTGTAGACATCTATAGCCCTCTGTAGACATCGATAGCCATCTATAGTCCTCTATAGCCATCTATAGTCCTCTATAGCCCTCTATAGCCCTTCGTAGTCCTCTATAGCCCTCTATAGCCTCCTATAACTCTCCATAGCCCTCTATAGCCCACTGGAGCACCCTATAGCCCTCGATAGCACTCTCTAGGTCTCTATAGTCCTCTAGAGCCCTCTGTGATCCTCTAGAGCTCTCTATAGTTCTCTAGAGCCCTCTGTAGTCTCCTAGAGCCCTCTGTAGTCCTTTAGAGACCTCTGTAGTCCTTCAGAGACCTCTGCAGTCTTCTACAGCTATCTCTAGCCTTCCACAGTTTTCTACAGGCCTCTACAGTCCTGTGTAGTCCTCTACAGACATCTAAAAATGCTCTACAAGCCTCTAGAAGCTCCTAGAAGTATGTAGAAGCCTCTAAAAGGCTATGGGATGTACACGAATCATGCTGTATAGATTTCGAATCAACAATGGAAAAAAGTTGTTCTATGTGGAATGAACTTTTATCATTCACGCTACGACGGACGGAACCAGAGATATGGATGAAGATGTGAATTTTACCCTGAAATTCCTTGAAATTTTGATAAAAAAAGTTGGATTTCTAAAAAATACAAGAAAATCTTTTCTGACACATCTTTTCCAGCGGAAATTCCCTCAGCTCTTCGATGAAATGACGAGGAAGAGCCAATCTTCAAAATTTCTATTGATGAACAGCTACCTAGGATATTTTAGAAGAGGGACCTCATATTCTTCTAATTGGGGGAAGGCGAGCTACGTATTTTGATTTTTTCACGCGAAGTCAATTGATTTCCCTTTTTAGAGTCGTGAAGGTCCTCAAAATGAAGCGGAAATTACTATTTTCAATAATTCTTCATGAAACAGCCTGGTCAGAAGTGAAATTGAACCACTGCCCATGATAGTTTGGAAGGGAGAACCTCATATCCTTGTAGTTGGGGCAACGTGAGCTCCGCGTTTCGAATTTCCCATGCAAAATCGATGGACTTTCCTTCTCTAGGTCTTGAAAGACCTTGAAGTATAAGAAAATTACTATTTCTAATGATTTTCCAGAAATTATCTTGGCAAGAAGCGAAATTGAACCACCAGCCACGATATTTTGGAAGAGAGGACCTCATATTATTCTAATTGGGGCAACGCGCCTGTATAGTCCTGTAGAGTCTACTGTACTCGTGTAAAAGGCCTTTCTAGTCCTGTAGAGTCTACTGTACTCGTGTAAAAGGCCTTTCTAGTCCTGTAGAGTCTACTGTACTCGTGTAAAAGGCCTTTCTAGTCCTGTAGAGTCTACTGTACTCGTGTAAAAGGCCTTTCTAGTCCTGTAGAGTCTACTGGACTCGTGTAAAAGGCCTTTCTAGTCCTCTAGAGTCTACTGTACTCGTGTAAAAGGCCTTTCTAGTCCTGTAGAGTCTACTGTACTCGTGTAAAAGGCCTTTCTAGTCCTGTAGAGTCTATTGTACTCGTGTAAAAGGCCTTTCTAGTCCTCTAGAGTCTACTGTACTCCTGTACAGGACCCGAGTTGTTCCACAGGGCTGGAGTCGTTCCATACGGCTAGAGTTGTTCCGTACGGCTAGAGTTGTTCCATACGGCTGGAGTTGTCCCACAGGACTAGAGAAAAACTCCTTACCCTTACCCCCCCCCCCCGTTAGGCAGGACCCACATCGGTGAAAAATTTTTTGGGACAAATTTTTTTTTATGATTGATTTCGAATCTCCTGGTCATGATTCGCGAAGATTCATCAACAAAATTGCTCTACCAGCATTCTTTCTCAGAAACTGTCGGAATGGATTTTTTTTGGTAAATGTCCACGAATCATGACCACTAGATTCTAAATCCGTCATAAAAAAAATTTCGTCCCAAAAAATTTTTTTTGTACAAATTTTTTTTTATGACTGATTTAGAATCTCCCGGTCATGATTCGCGAAGATTCATCAAAAAAATTCCTCTACCAGCATTCTCTCTCAGAAACTGTCGGAATGGATTTTTTTTGGTAAATGTCCACGAATCACGACCACTAGATTCTAAATCCGTCATAAAAAAAATTTTGTCCCAAAAAATTTTTTTTGTACAAATTTTTTTTTATGACTGATTTAGAATCTCCCGGTCATGATTCGCGAAGATTCATCAAAAAAATTCCTCTACCAGCATTCTCTCTCAGAAACTGTCGGAATGGATTTTTTTTGGTGAATGTCCACGAATCATGACCACTAGATTCTAAATCCGTCATAAAAAAAATTTTGTCCCAAAAAATTTTTTTTGTACAAATTTTTTTTTATGACTGATTTAGAATCTCCCGGTCATGATTCGCGAAGATTCATCAAAAAAATTCCTCTACCAGCATTCTTTCTCAGAAACTGTCGGAATGGATTTTTTTTGGTGAATGTCCACGAATCATGACCACTAGATTCTAAATCCGTCATAAAAAAAATTTTGTCCAAAAAAATTTTTTGGGACAAATTTTTTTTTATGATTGATTTCGAATCTCCTGGTCATGATTCGCGAAGATTCATCAACAAAATTGCTCTACCAGCATTCTTTCTCAGAAACTGTCGGAATGGATTTTTTTTGGTGAATGTCCACGAATCATGACCACTAGATTCTAAATCCGTCATAAAAAAAATTTTGTCCAAAAAAATTTTTTGGGACAAATTTTTTTTTATGATTGATTTCGAATCTCCTGGTCATGATTCGCGAAGATTCATCAACAAAATTGCTCTACCAGCATTCTTTCTCAGAAACTGTCGGAATGGATTTTTTTTGGTAAATGTCCACGAATCATGACCACTAGATTCTAAATCCGTCATAAAAAAAATTTTGTCCAAAAAAATTTTTTTTGTACAAATTTTTTTTTATGACTGATTTAGAATCTCCCGGTCATGATTCGCGAAGATTCATCAACAAAATTCCTCTACCAGCATTCTTTCTCAGAAACTGTCGGAATGGATTTTTTTTGGTAAATGTCCACGAATCATGACCACTAGATTCCAAATCCATCATAAAAAAAATTTTCTTCAAAAAATTTTTTTTCGGACAAATTTTTTTTATGACTGATTTGGAATCTCGTGGTCGGGATTCGCGAAGAATCATCAACATAATTCCTCTACCGAGATTTTTTCTTAGAATGTGTCGAAATCGATTTTTCTTGGTAAATGTTCACGAATCATGACCACGATATTCCAAATCCGTCATAAAAAAAATTTTGTACAAAAAAAATTTTTTTTGTACAAATTTTTTTTTATGACCAATTTGGAATCTCGTGGTCATGATTCGCGAAGATAAATCAACAAAATCCTTCTACCGGCATTTTTCTCTAGAATTGGTCGAAATGGAATTTCCTCGATGAATGTCCACGAATCATGACCACAAGATTCCAAATCCGTCATAAAGAAAATCATGTACAGAAAAATTTTCTTTGCACAAATATTTTTTATAACTGATTTGGAATTAACAGCCTCTTACAACCTTCGACAGCCTTTCGCAGCCCTCTATAGCCTTCTAAAGCTTATTATAGCCCTTTGTAGCTCTCTAAAGCCCATTATAACCCTTTATAGCCTTCTATACTCATCTATAGCCCTCTACAGTAGTCTATAGCCCTCTATAGTAATCTATAGCCCTCTATAGCCCTCCGTGGACATTGATAGCCATCTATAGTCCTTCATAGCCCTCTATAGCCCTCTATAACTCTCTAAAGCCCTCTATAATTCTCTTTAGCCCTCTATGGCCCTTCGTAGTCCTTTATGACCCTCTATAGCCTCCTATAACTCTCCATAGCCGTCTATAGCCCCTCTGGAGCCCTCGCTAGCACTCTATAGGCCTCTATAGCTCTCTATAGCCCTGCGTAGCCCTCCATAGCCCTCCATAGTCCTCTATAGCTCTCTGAAGCCTTCTGTAGTCCTCTAGAGCCCTCTGTAGACCTCTAGAGCCCTCTGTGATCCTCTAGAGCTCTCTGTAGTCCTCTAGAGCCCTCTCTAGTCCTCAGGAGCCCTCTGTAGTCTCCTAGAGCCCTCGGTAGTCCTTTAGAGACCTCTGTGAAGATATTCCATTTTTGGGCTGCAAATAGCTGCACATAGTTGCACATAGCAGCACATACAATTATTTTTCGTAATTTCAAGCTCCTCGACCTCTAATTCGTGGAGATATTCAATTTTTGGGCTGCACATAGCTGACCATAACTGCACATAATTTTTTTTGTATTTTTAAGCTGCATGAGCACTAATTCATGAAGATATGTAATTTTCAAGCCCTCTCTAGCCCTCTGTAGCCCTCTATAGCCCTCTATAGACGTCCACAGCACTCTATGGCCTTCTGCAGTCCTCTAAAGCGCTCTGTAGTCCTGTAGAGTCTTCTCTACTCGTGTGAAAGGCCTGTATAGCCCTGTAGAGTCTACTGTACTCGTGTAGAAGGCCTGTGTAGCCAGTAGAGTCTACTGTACTCGTGTAAAAGGCCTGTATAGCCCTGTAGAGTCTACTGTACTCGTGTAAAAGGCCTGTATAGCCCTGTAGAGTCTACTGTACTCGTGTAAAAGGCCAGTATAGTCCTGTAGAGTCTACTGTACTCCTGTACAAGGCCTGTATAGTCTGATAGTCTGATAGTCTGATAGTCTGATAGTCTGATAGTCTGACAGTCTGATAGTCTGATAGTCTGATAGTTTGATAGTCTGATAGTCTGATAGTCTGATAGTCTGACAGCGCGTAAAGGAATAGGAAAGACCAGCCCTTTACCCCCCCCCCCCCCCCCCCCCCCCCCGTTAGGCAGGACCCACATCGGTGAAAAATTTTTTGGGACAAATTTTTTTTTATGATTGATTTCGAATCTCCTGGTCATGATTCGCGAAGATTCATCAACAAAATTGCTCTACCAGCATTCTTTCTCAGAAACTGTCGGAATGGATTTTTTTTGGTAAATGTCCACGAATCATGACCACTAGATTCTAAATCCGTCATAAAAAAAATTTTGTTCCAAAAAATTTTTTTTGTACAAATTTTTTTTTATGACTGATTTAGAATCTCCCGGTCATGATTCGCGAAGATTCATCAAAAAAATTCCTCTACCAGCATTCTCTCCTAGAAACTGTCGGAATGGATTTTTTTTGGTAAATGTCCACGAATCATGACCACTAGATTCTAAATCCGTCATAAAAAAAATTTTGTCCCAAAAAATTTTTTTTGTACAAATTTTTTTTTATGACTGATTTAGAATCTCCCGGTCATGATTCGCGAAGATTCATCAAAAAAATTCCTCTACCAGCATTCTCTCTCAGAAACTGTCGGAATGGATTTTTTTTGGTAAATGTCCACGAATCATGACCACTAGATTCTAAATCCGTCATAAAAAAAATTTTGTCCCAAAAAATTTTTTTTGTACAAATTTTTTTTTATGACTGATTTAGAATCTGCCGGTCATGATTCGCGAAGATTCATCAACAAAATTCCTCTACCAGCATTCTTTCTCAGAAACTGTCGGAATGGATTTTTTTTGGTAAATGTCCTGGAATCATGACCACTAGATTCCAAATCCATCATAAAAAAAATTTTGTACAAAAAATTTTTTTTTGGACAAATTTTTTTTTATGACTGATTTGGAATCTCGTGGTCGGGATTCGCGACGATTCATCAACAAAATTCCTCTACCGAGTTTTTTTCTTAGAATCTGTCAAAATCGATTTTTCTTGGTAAATGTTCACGAATCATGACCACGAGATTCCAAATGCGTCATAAAAAAAATTTTGTACAGAAAAATTTTTTTTGTACAAATTTTTTTTTATGACTGATTTGGAATTTCGTGGTCATGATTCGCGAAGATCTATCAATAAAATTCTTCTACCGGCATTTTTTCCTAGAATTGGTCGGAATGGAATTTCCTTGATGAATATCCACAAATCATGTCCACTGCATTCCAAATCCGTCATGAAAAAAATTTTGTACGAAAAAATTTTTTTTTGGACAAATTTTTTTTATGACTGATTTGGAATCTCGTGGTCATGATTCGCGAAGATCCATCAAGAAAATCCTCCTACCAGGATTTTCCCTTAGAATTGGTCGGAAGGGAATTTTCTTTATGAATGTCCATGAATCAAGACTACAAGATTCCAAATCCGTCATAAAAAAAATCATGTACAAAAAAATTTTCTTTGGATAATTTTTTTTTTACACCTGATTTGGAATTAACAGCCTCCTACAACCTTCGACAGCCTTTGGCAACCCTCTATTGCCTTCTAAAGCCTATAATAGCCCTATATAGCTCTCTAAAGCCCATTATAACCCTTTATAGCCTTCTATACTCATCTATAGCCCTCTATAGTAGTCTATAGCCCTCTATAGTAATCTATAGCCCTCTATAGCCCTCTGTAGACATCTGTAGCCCTCTGTAGACATCTATAGCCCTCTGTAGACATCGATAGCCATCTATAGTCCTCTATAGCCATCTATAGTCCTCTATAGCCCTCTATAGCCCTTCGTAGTCCTCTATAGCCCTCTATAGCCTCCTATAACTCTCCATAGCCCTCTATAGCCCACTGGAGCACCCTATAGCCCTCGATAGCACTCTCTAGGTCTCTATAGTCCTCTAGAGCCCTCTGTGATCCTCTAGAGCTCTCTATAGTTCTCTAGAGCCCTCTGTAGTCTCCTAGAGCCCTCTGTAGTCCTTTAGAGACCTCTGTAGTCCTTCAGAGACCTCTGCAGTCTTCTACAGCTATCTCTAGCCTTCCACAGTTTTCTACAGGCCTCTACAGTCCTGTGTAGTCCTCTACAGACATCTAAAAATGCTCTACAAGCCTCTAGAAGCTCCTAGAAGTATGTAGAAGCCTCTAAAAGGCTATGGGATGTACACGAATCATGCTGTATAGATTTCGAATCAACAATGGAAAAAAGTTGTTCTATGTGGAATGAACTTTTATCATTCACGCTACGACGGACGGAACCAGAGATATGGATGAAGATGTGAATTTTACCCTGAAATTCCTTGAAATTTTGATAAAAAAAGTTGGATTTCTAAAAAATACAAGAAAATCTTTTCTGACACATCTTTTCCAGCGGAAATTCCCTCAGCTCTTCGATGAAATGACGAGGAAGAGCCAATCTTCAAAATTTCTATTGATGAACAGCTACCTAGGATATTTTAGAAGAGGGACCTCATATTCTTCTAATTGGGGGAAGGCGAGCTACGTATTTTGATTTTTTCACGCGAAGTCAATTGATTTCCCTTTTTAGAGTCGTGAAGGTCCTCAAAATGAAGCGGAAATTACTATTTTCAATAATTCTTCATGAAACAGCCTGGTCAGAAGTGAAATTGAACCACTGCCCATGATAGTTTGGAAGGGAGAACCTCATATCCTTGTAGTTGGGGCAACGTGAGCTCCGCGTTTCGAATTTCCCATGCAAAATCGATGGACTTTCCTTCTCTAGGTCTTGAAAGACCTTGAAGTATAAGAAAATTACTATTTCTAATGATTTTCCAGAAATTATCTTGGCAAGAAGCGAAATTGAACCACCAGCCACGATATTTTGGAAGAGAGGACCTCATATTATTCTAATTGGGGCAACGCGCCTGTATAGTCCTGTAGAGTCTACTGTACTCGTGTAAAAGGCCTTTCTAGTCCTGTAGAGTCTACTGTACTCGTGTAAAAGGCCTTTCTAGTCCTGTAGAGTCTACTGTACTCGTGTAAAAGGCCTTTCTAGTCCTGTAGAGTCTACTGTACTCGTGTAAAAGGCCTTTCTAGTCCTGTAGAGTCTACTGGACTCGTGTAAAAGGCCTTTCTAGTCCTCTAGAGTCTACTGTACTCGTGTAAAAGGCCTTTCTAGTCCTGTAGAGTCTACTGTACTCGTGTAAAAGGCCTTTCTAGTCCTGTAGAGTCTATTGTACTCGTGTAAAAGGCCTTTCTAGTCCTCTAGAGTCTACTGTACTCCTGTACAGGACCCGAGTTGTTCCACAGGGCTGGAGTCGTTCCATACGGCTAGAGTTGTTCCGTACGGCTAGAGTTGTTCCATACGGCTGGAGTTGTCCCACAGGACTAGAGAAAAACTCCTTACCCTTACCCCCCCCCCCCGTTAGGCAGGACCCACATCGGTGAAAAATTTTTTGGGACAAATTTTTTTTTATGATTGATTTCGAATCTCCTGGTCATGATTCGCGAAGATTCATCAACAAAATTGCTCTACCAGCATTCTTTCTCAGAAACTGTCGGAATGGATTTTTTTTGGTAAATGTCCACGAATCATGACCACTAGATTCTAAATCCGTCATAAAAAAAATTTCGTCCCAAAAAATTTTTTTTGTACAAATTTTTTTTTATGACTGATTTAGAATCTCCCGGTCATGATTCGCGAAGATTCATCAAAAAAATTCCTCTACCAGCATTCTCTCTCAGAAACTGTCGGAATGGATTTTTTTTGGTAAATGTCCACGAATCACGACCACTAGATTCTAAATCCGTCATAAAAAAAATTTTGTCCCAAAAAATTTTTTTTGTACAAATTTTTTTTTATGACTGATTTAGAATCTCCCGGTCATGATTCGCGAAGATTCATCAAAAAAATTCCTCTACCAGCATTCTCTCTCAGAAACTGTCGGAATGGATTTTTTTTGGTGAATGTCCACGAATCATGACCACTAGATTCTAAATCCGTCATAAAAAAAATTTTGTCCCAAAAAATTTTTTTTGTACAAATTTTTTTTTATGACTGATTTAGAATCTCCCGGTCATGATTCGCGAAGATTCATCAAAAAAATTCCTCTACCAGCATTCTTTCTCAGAAACTGTCGGAATGGATTTTTTTTGGTGAATGTCCACGAATCATGACCACTAGATTCTAAATCCGTCATAAAAAAAATTTTGTCCAAAAAAATTTTTTGGGACAAATTTTTTTTTATGATTGATTTCGAATCTCCTGGTCATGATTCGCGAAGATTCATCAACAAAATTGCTCTACCAGCATTCTTTCTCAGAAACTGTCGGAATGGATTTTTTTTGGTGAATGTCCACGAATCATGACCACTAGATTCTAAATCCGTCATAAAAAAAATTTTGTCCAAAAAAATTTTTTGGGACAAATTTTTTTTTATGATTGATTTCGAATCTCCTGGTCATGATTCGCGAAGATTCATCAACAAAATTGCTCTACCAGCATTCTTTCTCAGAAACTGTCGGAATGGATTTTTTTTGGTAAATGTCCACGAATCATGACCACTAGATTCTAAATCCGTCATAAAAAAAATTTTGTCCAAAAAAATTTTTTTTGTACAAATTTTTTTTTATGACTGATTTAGAATCTCCCGGTCATGATTCGCGAAGATTCATCAACAAAATTCCTCTACCAGCATTCTTTCTCAGAAACTGTCGGAATGGATTTTTTTTGGTAAATGTCCACGAATCATGACCACTAGATTCCAAATCCATCATAAAAAAAATTTTCTTCAAAAAATTTTTTTTCGGACAAATTTTTTTTATGACTGATTTGGAATCTCGTGGTCGGGATTCGCGAAGAATCATCAACATAATTCCTCTACCGAGATTTTTTCTTAGAATGTGTCGAAATCGATTTTTCTTGGTAAATGTTCACGAATCATGACCACGATATTCCAAATCCGTCATAAAAAAAATTTTGTACAAAAAAAATTTTTTTTGTACAAATTTTTTTTTATGACCAATTTGGAATCTCGTGGTCATGATTCGCGAAGATAAATCAACAAAATCCTTCTACCGGCATTTTTCTCTAGAATTGGTCGAAATGGAATTTCCTCGATGAATGTCCACGAATCATGACCACAAGATTCCAAATCCGTCATAAAGAAAATCATGTACAGAAAAATTTTCTTTGCACAAATATTTTTTATAACTGATTTGGAATTAACAGCCTCTTACAACCTTCGACAGCCTTTCGCAGCCCTCTATAGCCTTCTAAAGCTTATTATAGCCCTTTGTAGCTCTCTAAAGCCCATTATAACCCTTTATAGCCTTCTATACTCATCTATAGCCCTCTACAGTAGTCTATAGCCCTCTATAGTAATCTATAGCCCTCTATAGCCCTCCGTGGACATTGATAGCCATCTATAGTCCTTCATAGCCCTCTATAGCCCTCTATAACTCTCTAAAGCCCTCTATAATTCTCTTTAGCCCTCTATGGCCCTTCGTAGTCCTCTATAACCCTCTATAGCCTCCTATAACTCTCCATAGCCGTCTATAGCCCCTCTGGAGCCCTCGATAGCACTCTATAGGCCTCTATAGCTCTCTATAGCCCTGCGTAGCCCTCCATAGCCCTCCATAGTCCTCTATAGCTCTCTGAAGCCTTCTGTAGTCCTCTAGAGCCCTCTGTAGACCTCTAGAGCCCTCTGTGATCCTCTAGAGCTCTCTGTAGTCCTCTAGAGCCCTCTCTAGTCCTCTGGAGCCCTCTGTAGTCTCCTAGAGCCCTCGGTAGTCCTTTAGAGACCTCTGTGAAGATATTCCATTTTTGGGCTGCAAATAGCTGCACATAGTTGCACATAGCTGCACATACAATTATTTTTCGTAATTTCAAGCTCCTCGACCTCTAATTCGTGGAGATATTCAATTTTTGGGCTGCACATAG